>JBBBDQ010001196.1:990000-992500 GCA_037127315.1 Ascarosepion bandense
TATATATATATATTGTAATGGTTGTTACAATGCTTTATAAATTCATAGTATCACTACACAAAAATTTTCGCGTTTCGAAGCTACCTTTAGGTGCTTCTCATCGGGTGAGGAAGTTAAAATGAAAATCATCTGCGCACCTTGTATTGTTTATAATGTGGCCTCCCATGACGAACACTAGCATAACCTCTAGGGTTCTAAGAATAATTCAGTTTCAGCTATGATCACAAGCGTACGGAAATATATAAGGCGGCCAGTGATCTCTTGTTATGGGTATATTTCATTTGTTTTTCTATCTCCTAAAGCATCAATAGTGTTACATGGACAAAATTATTCTTAATCTGTGGGCTTTACTTATCAAGACAATCTTTTGTATTTCTCTAAAGCTGAAATCTCCAGGAATTTTTTTATGAATTTTTGTGTTCCTTTGTCTTATCATTCTAAGCGTACCTAATAGAACTGGTATTTAATTACAATTTTCAAAATTTTTTTCTGTTTCTATTTCCAGGTCTTTACTTTGATAGTTTTTTTTTTAATTCTTTGGTTGCAATGTTACAGTTTGCTGAGTAAGCTACAAAATTCGTAGACAAGTTTTTCTTTAGTTTTTTTAAAATTCTGTCCGTCCTATTTAATTCAATTATTATTATGTCATTTTTCTTCATAATTCAATTTCTGCAATGTTCGCACTACCTTCCAAGTCTGCAGAAAGACCTAAGGGAGATCATGGTGTGTTGTTATGGCTACAGTTCATATTTTTTTCTATTGCCCCTAACACCCCTGGTGTTATATAGACAAAGTTCTCCTGGGTGAGTGGGCTGAACATAACACGACAATTTTTTGTATATCTCATAAGCTGGGGTTTCCAAGGATTCTTTCAATGTGTTGTTTTGTTCTATTTTTTATCATTCCAAGTGCACCTACTATCACTGCCACGATTCTTGTTTTCAATTTCCACATTTTTTCTATTTCAATTTCCAGGACTTTATATTTTGATAGTTGTTCCTTGTTTGCTATGTTACAATCCGCTGGACAAGCCATATAAATTAAAAGGCAAGTTTTTTCTCTTTGGTTTTTACAATAACGTCTGGCCTATTGGCTTCGATTTTTCTGTCTGTGTAGATGGTTTAATCTCATAGAATGGTGACATTTTCTATTTCTGTAACCTGTGCTGGGTGATGTTCATACCGGTGTTTGTTTACATATTTTCCATAGAGTTTGCACATTGTCCAGTGTAAATATTGCTCCACTCTATCGTGATGGTTTTTACAGAACATCCTGAGATTAGATGATCTATTGTTTCTTGGTATTTATTACAGAAGCTGCATTTTGGATCCACATTATTATGCATAATATTTGCCTGAAAGTTTATAGTGAAAAGTCTTTGGTCTTGAGCTGCAAGAATAAAGTCTTCAGTTTCAGACTTTAATCCAGATGCACGTAAATATCGATGAGTATTAACTTTATCAACATTGGGTTTATCAGCACGTTCTGGATATTTGCCATGCAGAGGTTTGTCTTGCCAGCGTTGTTTCATTTGTTCAAGAGCTTTATCCTTGGCTTTCTTTTTCATATATTTTGCCACAACGGTTGGTTCTTGGCTTCTGTTTTGCTTTTCTACAAAATCTAATAAATGTCACTCTTGTTTGTATTCACTGCCTTCTTTCATTATTGAATATTTTTATTCGTTCTTGCTTAACTAATTTTACCACCCACTCTTATTATTATTATTATGTCATTTTTCATCATATTTCGATTTCTGCTTTGGTCTCACTACCAACCAAGTCTGCGGGGAGACCTAAGGCAGGTAGTGGCGTGTTGTTATGACTCCATTTCATGTTTTTCTATCTTCCCTATCATCCCCAGCATTACATAGATAACGTTTTCCTTAGTGTGTGGGCTGTACTTAATAAGACAATTTTTTGTATATCTCTTAAGCTGGGTTTCCAGGGATTCTTTCAATGTGTTGTTTTGTTCCATTTTTTATCATTCCAAGTGCACCTACTATCACTGGTACAACTCTTGTTTTCAATTTCCACATTTTTTCTATTTCAATTTCCAGGTCTTTATATTTTGACAGTTTTTCAAATTCCTTGGTTGCTATGTTACAATCCGCTGGACAAGCCATATCAATTAATAGACAAGTTTTCTCCTTCTGGTTTTTAACAATAATGTCTGGCCTGTTTGCTTCAATTTTTCTGTCTGTGTAGATGGTGTAATCCCATAGAATGGTTACATCTTCTATTTCTGTAACCGGTGCTGGATGATGTTCATACCAGTGTTTGTTTACAGCTTTTCCATAATGTTTGCACATTGTCCAATGTAAATATTGCCCAACTCTATCGTGGCGATTTTTATATTCGTTTGGGGCAAGCACAGAACAGCCTGAGATTAGGTGGTCTATTGTTTCTTGGTGTTTATCACAAAACCTGCATTTTGGATCCATATTATTATGCATAATATTTGCCTGAAAGTTTCTCGTGAAAAGACTTTGGTCTTGTGCTGC
>JBBBDQ010001196.1:997500-1087500 GCA_037127315.1 Ascarosepion bandense
CGAATACTTAAATTTAGAATTTGAATCCCCGTTGACTAGATGTTAGAATATCAATTAAAAGGATTCAATTTAAGTTTTAATCTTAATTTTACCCTAACGTTAACCTTAAAAAGTATTTTAACTCCACTACCTTCCTATCCCAAGCTCCTTTAATTGCCTATCTTTAGAAAATATGGACTCTTTTACTAAACCCCTTTTTCCTTGGTTAACACATATATGTATATATATTTTTTTCTCTAATATTTTTTCTCTAATAATTTTTAAACTGATAACTTTCTGTAATTGGCATTTAACTCGCTTCTACCTAAAAGGTTTAATCAAATAAACTTTTTAAAAAATTTGTTAAATCTTATATTGAAACCCATTCCTTCTCGCCTAAATACACATCTTCAAACAGCCCAAAATCTTAACTTTAAAAAGTAATTTAACTCATTTACTTGTCTATCTTTATAAAATATGAACTCCTATTCCTCCCCTTCCTAAATATACCATTTCAACACCCTGTAACCCCGCGACTACCAGCTCTGTTCTTTTCCACTTTGTGACCGTTGTTAACCAAAAACCCCTCCACACTCTAACTCAGGGTCTTCGCCATTTGGAAAAACAATGTCGCTGACGTGACGTAGAGTCTCTATTAGAGATCCTATGTCGAAATGTACATCCGACACCTTTGAATTTTGAAACTTTTCTCTAAAATATATATATATATATATATATATATATATATATATCACCTCTATGCGTGCTTATTTATATATATATATATATATATATATATATATATATATATATATATATATAATAATCATAAATTAAGCATACGCCAAAACAACCCTTATTCCCCCATGAACACTTCAATCAACCAGGACACACATTAGAAAACTGCAAATGTTTACTGATAGATTCCGATTTTAGTTCTACATACTCACGCAGAAAGAAAGAAAAATACTGGATTTTAAAATTAAATGCATATAGGCTAGGGTTAAATAGGGACTTAGGTATTTTGGATCTCTATAAATATTTTAATAGGTGAACATTTTTTAGATACACTTAAAAATATTTTCTTCAAAACAACATTTAAAAGTATTATTACAGTTAGGTTTACGTTTAAATATATCCAAAAAAACTCTATCGCTTTCTACGTCACGTGATGTAAACATCTCGCGACAGACGCTTCACACGAAGAACGCTTCTAGTTTAAATTTTAAAATCATTTGTTTCTGATGAAAGGCCGAGGCCGGTCTGAAATATCAAATATATATATATATATATATATATATATAATAATAGAAATAAATAAATACTGTAAAAAAAAATACATTTTTAAACTTACAACTTTTTAGTAGTTTTTCCTATATATATACTCAGTGTTTGTACTAATTTGTTTGTTTGCCTTTTTTGTATTATGTCTCAATGTAAGATACTCAATAGTTAGTCAGTCAGTTAAGTGCCATGCGCGATACACGCTTGGGCGATCATGTCTCGAAAGAGACATGACTGACCGGGCAGAAGATTATCCCGCAGTAGGTTGCCATTGCTTTCTGCGGTAGACTGGTTGACGACCAAGGCTATAGAACCCAATCCGTCCTGTTATTTAACCCATAACTGGAAGGAAGAGACGGATTAATACCTTTCCCAAGGGTATTTGCGCGTAAGTGAATGCAAGGAATTCAACTGGAATTCGAACTCGGTTCCCCGTTTTCTCGTTCCGAGCCGATATCCACTGCGCCACAACATTAATATAAATGTTGTTATTTTAGACGGCATATCGATATAAATATTTTGCCGTCATTTTTTACGGGACGGGCTCCCTTTTATACTAACAAAAGTGTTAACTTTCCAAACTGTCATAAACAAAAGGTTTGAAAGGAAATTCCCATAAATACTAAAAAGAACTATAACACTGGACTTGAGAAATCTAATTTAATGAAAAACTGTTTTAAATTTTTTTTATTTTTTTTTATAAATTTCGCCCGATAAGTTTTCTAAATTAAAACAGAAAATTTTTTCTCCATTACCGTTACTATTATATAGTACGTCAATCATATAAGTGCCATACGTGATGCACGCTTTGGACGATCATGTCTCAAAAGGGACATGACTGACTGGAAAGAAGATTCTCCCACAGTAGGTTGCCATTGCTTTCTACGGTAGACTGGTTGCCAGCCAAGCCTATGGAACGCTGTCTTATTAAATTGAAGGGAAGAAACGGAATAATAACTTTCACAAGGGTATTTGTATATAAGTGAATGCAAGCGCATTTAACTGGAATTCGAACTCGGCACCTCGATTTATCGTTTCAAGTCGATATCCACTGAACCACAACGCACATCCAATCAAATAGTACTTAGAAATTTTATAAAAGGAAGTAGATAATACCTTAAATTGTTTATACTGTGCCTTAATGGTTTCTTTTCAAAACAACTGTTCTGAACGATCTGGTCGTAGATTAAATTGTATTCAGTTAACGGATCAAACGGCATTTAAATTGTTTTAGGGAAATAAATGAAATAGTAAAACAAAAAATAATGCTAAGCAGTTTCTGTTCTTGTCAATTTCACACGACAAAACATTGTGGAATGTTTTTGATTGAAAACTTCCCCCATGACATGAAAGTAATATGTCTGCCAACGTTAGGAAAAGGAGAATTCAAAGTCCAAACGAGATAAAATTCTTTACATGTGGCCCTCTGAGGGCGTTTGTTTCTACAAATGTTTGCTAAGAGAAGAGAGAGAGAAGAAAAAAAAAAGAAAAAGAACAGAATTATTTTGCAATGTTTCCTTTCAGAAGATGGGCAACCGGGAATATCTAAAACGAACTTTAAATTTGTAGCCCTAAACTGTGTTTCTCCTCTTACTACCTCTCCAACTCTTTCATTTCCTCCTTTTTTTTATAAAGGATTTTCTTTCTTTCTTTCTTTCTTTCTTTCTTTCTTTCTTTCTTTCTACAATACACTTTATTTTTTAAAAATACTATTTTCTTTCTAAAATACTATTTTTCCATCTTCCTTTTTTTCTTTTCTGTCTTTCTTTCAAAAATACCTCTTTCCTTCTTTCTATCTTTCTTTCTTTCTACAATATACATTTCTTTCTAAAATATTTCTTTCCTTCTTTCTTTTTTTGCTTTGATGCGCTGTGGACGACTTAGTCGTGACTCAGTCTACGGCTGAGAAAAAATAGACATGTTCTTTGTCTTCGAGCAGTGTGTCCACTCAATTGTGGCTCTTTCTGCTGTCGGGGACTCGGCTCAGAAAAACGGACAACTTTGTATGCGGGACTGGGAAAATTTTGACTATTGGCTCGGGTGCAAGCTCTTGAGTACCCAATGTTAAATCCAACCTTGTGTCACATCTCTTCTCAGTGAAAAGACAGGTAAATACCATTTCGTAGGAGTCAAGGATGTGCATTGTGGTGCAGTGGATATCCTCTCGGAACGAGAAATCGGCGTGCCGAGTTCGAATTCCAGCTGAATTCATTACATTCACTTACGCACTTGGGAAAGGTATTAATCCGTCTCTTCCCTTCAATTATGGGTTAAATAACAGAACAGATTTGGTTCTATAGCCTTGGCTGGCAATTAGTCTACCAAAGAATGTAATGGCAACCTACTACGGGATAATCTGCCCAGAGAGTCATGTCTCTTTCGAGATATGAACGCCCAAGCGTGTTTCATGTATGGCATTTAACTGGTTGGAGTCAGGTATTCTGCTGCTGTCTGGCTTGCAACGGTCAGTTTCACTGTCTTTAGGTAGAGAACGGTCAGTTTCACTGTCTTTAGGTAGAGAACGGTCAGTTTCACTGTCTTCGGGTAGAGAACGGTCAGTTTCACTGTCTTTAGGTAGAGAACGGTCAGTTTCACTGTCTTTAGGTAGAGAACGGTCAGTTTCACTGTCTTCGGGTAGAGAACGGTCAGTTTCACTGTCTTTAGGTAGAGAACGGTCAGTTTCACTGTCTTTAGGTAGAGAACGGTCAGTTTCACTGTCTTTAGGTAGAGAACGGTCAGTTTCACTGTCTTCGGGTAGAGAACGGTCAGTTTCACTGTCTTTAGGTAGAGAACGGTCAGTTTCACTGTCTTTAGGTAGAGAACGGTCAGTTTCACTGTCTTCGGGTAGAGAACGGTCAGTTTCACTGTCTTTAGGTAGAGATCGGTCAGTTTCACTATCTTTAGGTAGAGAACGGTCAGTTTCACTGTCTTCGGGTAGAGAACGGTCAGTTTCACTGTCTTTAGGTAGAGAACGGTCAGTTTCACTGTCTTCGGGTAGAGAATGACTCAGTCGAAACTTGGTATACAGTCTAAGATTCGATTGAGAAAAATAGACATGTTCTTCATCTTCAGACAGAGTTCCAATCGGTTTTGGCTCCCTCTACGGAGGGAGGCTCGGCTGAGAAGAATAGAAAAATTTTATGCCCGAATCCATGTATGCGGGACTGGGCAAATTAAGCCCATTGGCTCGAGTGAAAGTGCTCGATTTTTACACGTTAAACCCGACTTCATGTTACATCTCACCTCAGTGTGTGTAGGGGGCATTGGTAAACACCTTCCTGTTGTAGTCAACCAAGAGCATTTCTAACAGATATCACGGCGAGTAACCTATGCAAGACAATATTATTATGATCTTGAATGAGTTATCGCTGATTTTTCATGAAAATTAATGTTTTATTTACAAAAATTAATAAGAAACATGTCAGTGAAAGTATTGTCCATCGCTAGTCACTACTGTTTACCATCATTCTGGAATTTGAATTACACACCGGAAAAACGACATCGTTTGAGGATAACCACGAGTTTAACTATTTTTGGCTTCTTCATATTAATGAAAGATTCAGATTTCTTTTTAATGAAGTAGTACAGTAAAATTCCTTGTAAATACACTTCTTTGACACAAAATTCATGTTTAATGATATGCAAAACAAAGTTATTTATTTTTCGGCAAAATAACATACACTGAATTTTTAATCTTGCTCATAATACATCCTTATAGATGCGATGCCATCTGAAAATACACACAGTTCTGGGAACGCCATCAATTGGAAAAACAACGAGAACTTCTTCAAGGTTCTAACATATAGTGGTGGGAGCATGAGTAGATATCCTCTTGCTGAAGTCAGTCAAGAGTCTTTATAACAGACGACACAGAGGGTTTCCTAAGCAACACTTAATAATATAATCGCTAGAAAGCGAGTTACAACAGTTTTCCTATTTGGACAATTATGATAATCTTGGAGTGGATGGGCGTTGTGGTTCGGTGGATATCGGCTCGGAAAGAGAAATCAGCGATCCGCGTTCAAATACCAGTTAAATTTGTTGCATTCATTCACGCGCAAATACCCTTGGGAAAGCAATACTCCGCCTCTGCTCTGTCCAGCTATAGGTTAAATAACAGAACATATTGGGGTCTGTAAACTTGGTTAAAAATCAGTATACCGCAGAAAGTAATGGCAACCTACTGCGGGAAAATCTTCTGCCCAGTCAGTTATGTTTTTTTACAGAAATGATCGCCCAAGCGTGTATCACGTATGGCACTTAACTAACTGACTGATCTTGGTTGTTATAGGCACAAAGTTTCAATCAAGAGAAATATAGTCAAGCGGATTAAATAATTAATTAACTTAGGCGTTCTTTGTGAGTTCAGTATATGTTTCTGAAATGTCACATACTTTCTTCAAATGGAAGAAAAGTATTAGAGCTAAAAGATTTCAACCAACATGAAGTGAAACGAGAATATTGAATCAGTTGGTACCTTCTACTCTCGCTCCTCGCCTCAGGAACAACCTACCAACAGAATTTCTTACTGTTACCAAAAAGCAAACTGGAATTCATTCCGCGATTTTCTGTGTGTTTTCTCTTGGGAAAAAGTGTTTAGTCTCAATGTTAATGACTGTGTTTATATGGTCTCTTCCTGGGTGAAAACTAGCATCGATGCTTTCATCCCGGCCAGGAAGTTTCGTCCTAAACCTCATTTGTCTCCCTGCAGCCGCCATTTCCCACAGGAATTCTTCCGGCTATATCGAAGCCATTTACCTGGCCATAAAAGGCGCCTATTTGCCTCTTCTTCTTATGGGTGTAAGAGGATCCTAAAAGATACTAAGCTGTTTTTTGCTGATAGAATGAAGCAGCGTATAACAGCCCGAAAGTTCGGCTAAAACTACTGGCGACTCTGCAAAAGTGTGTTGAAAAATAGCAAATCCACCATCCCTTTTCAATCAATAAATTTGAAGCCCTCACAGCTAGAGCGGACAAGGCCGAGTACTTTACTCGCAGATTCTCCACCAACTCACTATTTGACTTGTTTGAAATATCCGTACCCATCTTCCCCCCTAGAACTAATGCTCAGCTGAGGGACGTTTAAATAAACTCCTCTCTGTTCTCTAACATAATTTCAAAGCTTGACCCCCCCCCCCACCATAAGGTAAGCGGAGGTGACAGAATCGGGGTTATTTTCTTGAAGAAATAAGCCCCTGAACTCTACTTTGTCTTCTCCAAACTCTACAATTACTGCCTCTTTACTTTCTGTTATCCTGCCTGCTGGAAGTCCTCTTCTGTGGTGCCTGTATTTAAGAAATCTGGGAACACTCGGACCCGTCTAACTATCTTCCTATCAGCATCCTACCGATTTTTCGGCAAAGTGTTGTGCGTTGTGGTGCAGTGGATATCGGCTCGGAACGAGAAACTGGGGAGCCGAGTTCGAATTCCAGCTAAATCCATTGTATTCACTTACGCGCAAATACCCTTGGGAAATGTATTAATCCGTCTCTTCCTTCCAGTTATGGGTTAAATAGCAGGACAGATTGGGTTCTATAGCCTTGTTCAGCAACCAGTCTACCGCGGAAAGCAATGGCAACCTACTGCGGGATGATCTTCTGCCCAGTCAGTCATGTCTCTTTCGAGACATGATCGCCCAAGCATGTATCACGTATGGCACTTGACTGACTGTTCGAGGCTATCACCAATTCTGAAATAGTTCAATATCTTACCGCCTGTTACCTATATTTTCACCAGTTTTACTGCTGATATGCTAACGACCATCATCGAGTACGTATACCGGGCGAATGCTGCCGTGGATATCTCCAAAGCATTTGATATAATCTTGCACACTGGCTTCCTGCGCAAGCTACAAGGATACGGTATCACAGAAAGCTTGTTAGATTTGATCGAACCGCTCCTATCAAACTGCGTAATTAAAACCGTTTTGAACAGGCAAGCATCCAGATTCTATCACACGAACTCGTGTCCTCCAAGGCTTCTATCCTAGGTCCGTCTCTCTTTCTGATCTTCATCAACGACCTACCTGATGCGATCAAATACCAAGTAGGCATTTACCCTAACAAGACCACCAATTACTCCCGCTTCAGTAAGAAATCTGCCTGGGCGGACAAAGATAACCTTGCTACTTATCCTGAAAAAGACCGCCAGTCTATGGTGGACTGGGGTAAGAAATGGTTCGTAAATTTTAATGATTTCAAAACGAAGCTGCTATCCGTTAACCACCATAATCTCCTAGAAACCAACACACTGGGCTTCCTTGGACAGACCCTCTCAGCCGACCTCAAATGGAACGACTACATTGAATCAATAGCTAAATCTACTGCTAGAAAAGTTGGGTCACTGTGTCAGGCCAGGGTGTTTTTTCCAACCTGAATCCATCTTACACACATACAGATCAACTATCCGCCTATGTATTGAATACTGTTGTTATATCTGGTCGGGCACCCTTGCTATTCATCCCAGAGTTCTAGACAAGATCCAGAGGGGAATCTGCAATGTAATTGATCCCGACCTGGCAGCTCGACTCAAGTCACTTTCTGACTGTGGCTTCTCTCCGTCTCTTCTACAAATATTTTCACGGCTTCTGCTCCAACAAACTTAGGTCCCTGTTGCCTTCTCTACATGAATTTACTCGAGCAACCAGACTGGCAACAAGGTCCCACACTTTTGCAGTCAAAACAACCAAATACAGCCATAATTTCTACTCCATCAGCTTCTTTTTTTTTTTTGCGTTTCCCACCTGTTGAACTCCTTTTCCGTATAATTGCTTCCCTGATAGCTACAATCTCCAAGAGTTTAAATGCAATGTCAATTACCATCTCTTATTCCCTTGACTTGCATCTTTTCTTTCCTTTCCCCAACACCTTCTGTTATCTTGCTCTTTTTCTTTTTCACTCTGCTCTCATGCAACTCTCTTCACACCAGTATTCACATTCATCTCTTTACCATTCTCTTACACCCCATGTAAACAGCTACTCATTCTCTTTGCTCTCGTCTTATGTAGCCCCCTGCGCACCAGTGGCAGTACTACCTTGCTTGGGGTGAAACGATTAAAAAAGTCTTCAATTTGGAAAGCTGGTTTATTATGTCATAAATCTTAGATATTTGTAATTCTACAATTCGTCCTTGCTTTGGATATTGTTGCCATGGTCATGTGTTCCTGTTATATGTTTAGAGATTCTTGACAAAATCTAATGGAAAATATGCAATGTTATTGGTTCTAACTCGACATCTCGGCTCCAGTCGCTTTCCCACCGTAACGTAGCTTCCCTGTGCTTCTTTCCATGAATACTTTCATGGCAATTGCCCTAATGAATTTCCCACTATAATACCAAGAATTTATGAATTTAACCGTAGTACTAGATTGGCGGCAAGGTATCATCATTTTATAAGTGAAGTTTCTTCTGTTGCCCTTCTCACTTATGGAGGTCTCTTCCGGCCTTTTGTTTTTCAGTCAACTTTCATCTCCAAAAATTTAAATGCAATATCAATCGTTATCTTCTGTCGTCTTACATATTGTTATTTTATTCTCCTCTCTCTTTTATAGTAGCTTTCTATCATATTCTCTAACACTCAGTAACCTTGTTTGTGGTGAAAAAATAATTCATTTAATAATAACGAGAGGAATCAACTCTTTGGAATTCATGGTTCACTACAACCTATATAAGCCTTCACCCTTTGCTAAACATTCCACCCCGTTCTGTTATTTATTCACACAAGCTGATCACGTAGGTATCCCGCTACCTCACCCTGTCTTTTTTGTCTTCGATATGCACCGTGAGTGTCAAATTCTCCAGGCCATTTCTCATTGCATGTTTAAGAAAAGTCAACTGCCTCTTTCTAGTAGTGAATATGTGACCTTATTGTTTCCATCTTTCTTAAGAATTCTTCATGGGTTAACGCGCTTCCTCCATGGAATTCTCATCATCCTTCTGTAGAAAAATATTTTGTTGGCTCCGATTTTCTTTTAATCTGAGAAGATATTGCATTTAATACACAATCCCCAACAATTTATATTTTGACTTTTTTAATCTCCTCATTGATACTCCCTCATCATTTTCCTAAATGTGGTCAAAATTTAAATCTATCTAAACTTATTTATAAATGGAAATTTGTCTGTGTGTGTGTGTGTGTGTGTGTCTGTGTGTGTGTTTGTGTATCCATTACCTATAGATTTCGAAACGGCTGAACCGATTTTCTTGAAAATTTACACAGTTATACTATAAGCGTCTGCGAGTGTTCTTAGCTAGGTTTTGTGTCGAGGTACCCCCGAAAAATATCGAAAATCAATAATTAAAAAAATCGGGTTATAGAAGAAGTGGTCCGATTTTAATCAAATTTGATACACTCATAGACAAAGACATAAGAAACGATATTCAGAAGTTTCAATGCTGCAGTTCTTATAATAGTGCAGAAAATCGATAATATATATATATATATATAAAAGGCAAGATGTTTGTGTGTGTCGGTTTATCTGCCTGTATGTCTGTATTTTTTTCAGCTCTTTTATTTTAGCTTTTGGTTCGGATTTGGCTCTAAGTAGGTATAATTGTAGTTCTTAGTTTCGGCCATGATACCATTTATTCAGAGGACTTATTTATCCTTCAAAATTCAGTTTACGACGAAAAAAACTTATTTGATTTCGATACCAGGAAATGAAAATTTGACTTACATCCATTCATTTTTCTTTAAGTCTACGGTTTCGCTTTAACTGGAAACTACTATTGCTTTTTAATCTTTCGTGCCAACGTCCAAAGTGTCTGAGCTCCAGGACCATGGATTAGTTTTAAAGCTTTCATTACACCCGAGCAACGCCGGGCTATACTGCTAGTAATTGCTATAAACCAACAATTATTGAAAGCCAGAGACGTCGGTATAAAGGTCTTTGAAGTGGGGGCGTTTGCGTACGTATTGCATAATCGGAAGTTTTGGAGTAGGAATTCCAGTTATAATATACATTCAAGGTAAGGTAAAATCGCCTGAAAAAAAAACTACGATTAAAAAGGACAGAAAGAAAGAGAAACATTATTTTACAAAACCAGAAAATAATATTTTAGAAAGAAAGAGATTATATTAAAAAGAAAGGAAGAAAGGAAATAGTATTTTAGAAAGAAAGAAAGAAAGAAAGAAGGAAAAAGTATTTTAGAAAGAAAGAAGAGTATATTAAAAAGAAAGTAAGGAAGAAAGAAAAGTTTATGATTGAAAGAAAGAGAAAAAGATTTAGAAAGAATATATTAAAAGAGAAAGAAAAGATTATTTTAGAATGAAAGAAGTGTTTATTAAAAAGAAAGAAAGAGGAAAAAAACGTATTTTAGAAAAACAGAAAATATTATTTTAGAAAGAAGAAAGGAGATTATGACGAAGAAAAGGAAAGAAAAAACGAAAGAAAGAAAATAGTATTTTTGAAAGAAAGAGAAAAAAATTTAGAAAGAAAAGTATATTAAAAAGGAAGGAAGGAAGGAAGGAAGGAAGGAGGAATCCGAATTTTAGAAAAAAGAGTGTATTCTAGAAAGAAGAGTGTATTTTAGAAAGAAAGAAAGAAAGAAAGAAAGAAAGAAAGAAAGAAAGAAAGAAAGAAGAGTATCTTAGGAATAAAGAAAGGAAAAATGAAAGGAGTATTTTAGAAAGAAAGGAGTTTTTATTAAATAGAAAGAAAGGAAACAGTTTTTAGAAAGAAATGTGTATTTTAGAAAGAAAGAAAGAATAAAGAAAGAAAGAAAGAAAGAGTATTTTAGAAAGAAAGACAGAAGTGTATATTTAGAAGAAAGAAAGGGACAAAGTAGTTAATTGAAATGTAGTGACGGGTCCAATGTCAGTATAATGCCCGCAATCATGAATATAGCGCTTCTCATATCTTCAGACAACCTATCGATCAATAATGTTCCGTCTGTATTATCGTGGCTTTCCTTTACTGAGTTTGTTAACATCAAAAGAAATTGAACTCGAACTGCTTTTCTTTTTCCTTTCAATTGTTTCTCAGCATCGATCATTTTGGTAAATGCACACAAAGTACAGACATCGAGCATCCGGGGCACAGGCGACGGCAAGAAGGAAAATGACTAATCATGTTTACTATAAAAACAAGTTATATTTCATCTCGTTCCTGTCTTGTCGACGTAACATTAAAGTGAGGGAAACTGAACAGCAATTTTACAGACATGTAGCGACTTCAGTGTATACACAATGAGGTGACTACTTATAAAATCCTCCGATAAAACTTTTCCTGCCAGCCATGAGTCATGTCTTCGGGAGAGCAACGCACTGCGCCTTATTGTCTTCACTTTTTCAACAGACCTGACGTAGAACGATTACATTGAATCTATACCTGGATCGAATTATAGGAACGTTTGGTCTTGCGTAGGGCAAGAAAGTTTTTTAACGTCAGAATCCATTTTTCACATCTATGAATCTACATTTCGTCAGAGCATTGAAAACTGTTGCCATATCTGTTCGGGTGCTTCTGATATGCATCTCGAGGTTTGCGACGAAATCCAAAGAAGGATCTTCAATGGTCATGCTCTGGCACCTCGACTCTTTCCTTTTTAATTAATGTACTATTTTTTAATGTTCTAAAAAATTGGGCGTAAAGTGACTTAAGATGATCTAGCGATTAAAGAGATTTCTATTTTTTTTAATCATCTCACCCCAAGCAAGGCATTCCACTGCCACTATTGCGCATGGGGCTACATAGGGGAAGGTAAAGAGAAGGAGTGATTAGACATAGGGAATGTCAGGAGGAATGAATGTTAGACATAGGGAATGTCAGGAGGAATGGAAGCAGGTTAGTGTGTTAGGAGGTGTCTATTGATCTTACATTTAAATTCCTGGAGATTGTATCCGTCGGGGAAGCAATCGTGTGGAAGGGAATTCCACAGTCGGAAAGTGCGAGGAAAGAAACTGTTGAAACTATATATTTTTGTCTTAGTAAATTGCTTCCCTTTTAACTAAATTAATATTTTTTAACTGTTAGAAGAGATTAGGCGTAAATTTATTATGAATAATCTAGCGATTAAAGCTCTTTCTATATATTTTCATCTTAATAAATTGCTTTCCCTTTTAATTTATTTTTCTTTTAATTAAATTAGCATATTTTTAAATTACAATTATGGTATAACCCATTTTCTTTATGTGCTGTGCGCCTTTCGCACGCAGGTGATAATGGCTATCCACAATTTCCAGTCCCTTGTCGCTCTTAATATTGTTTTTTTCGTTATCTCCTTTAGACCCTGTTTCATTTACTCAAGCTTACTAAATATGCTGGGCGTTGTTTTCTCTTTCCCTCTTGATTTTAATCTGACCTGTGGGTATCAAATTTTCCAAGTCCTCTTTCTTGAATTATGTGCCATAGTAAGTTCAACTATCTCTTTCTATTTTTATGTATAAGTTTTCTTTTTATTACCATTTTCTCTAAAACTTCGTCAGTCCATGTTATCCTCAGCATCCTACTGTATCTACCCACGAGTCCTAATTCTACCGCAACTACAACTGAAAAGTATTTATCTAAGTTTAACATAAAATTTGTTAGAACTACATCTAAAACGATAAAAAACCTAATACAAAAACTAAATAATAATAAGCTAAATCTTAAAGGAGTAATTTACTATGTTTACCCGTTGTTGAAATTTTATTTCTATATGTTTCTATTTCTTCTTCTTTTTCTACCTCCCCTCCTTCTTCTTTCCCTCTCTATGTATTGTTCGAATTCTTTGACTGTTATGTCATGCGATCGGATTCTGCATTCTGAGTGGTCCGGAGAACCGTTTCCCGCCTTTTTGAAAGAAATTTGAAGTAAAGAAGCCATTTGTTGAAAAGACTCGACAAAGAACAGACGTGAGGAAGAAGCCGGCGTCTAAGTTACCTGACGCCATGTTCTGGTCTCTGAAGAAATGCAGAGGTCTTGTGGATTAACCAACTCTGTCCTGACTGGACATTGAAGTAGTCACAAGAACTCAAGACTCAAGAAGAAATGCTGACTAAAGATTTAGTCATGTAGATTCTCCTCCGTCGATATTAGATGTAAATCAAGGAACGAAATTTCGTCTATGATTAAGTCGTGTTCTCATTCAGGTCTCTAAGTGAATGCTGAGACTGAATGATTATCCCAGCAGAGTCGTAACTGGACTTAACAGTTGAAAAAAGGATTATCCTAAGGTCAGGATGAAAGGAAGAAGTTAATATTGGCGGATTGAGGAAGGAATGAATCGTTTTGTAAATTAAGATTCAACAAACTGCAATATTGGAAAAAAGACAGACATTCTCCCTCCCAAAATAAGGAATGGACTTTGATGTTAGGGAGAGAACTTTTTTGAGACTATTCTTAAATTCGACTAAATAAATAAAAAAAATAATGATAAGAATGTGAATGTCGAATTAAAACTAAGATCTACCAAACTGCAAGTGGACAATATTTTCTCTTCTACCTTTCTTTCTTGTCTATCCTTTCGTTTTGTTACCATCACAAGATTAATTTCTTGTGAGCTTAAGAGGACATTATTAAGCAGTAACAGTTGTGAACAACATCCGTTTCTTTCCTTCTTTTTTTAATATAGACACTGCTTTATTTTTTTTTCTTTAATAAAATTGATTTCATATCATCAGTCTTTTTCTCTCTTGAATTGTGTAATAGTAACGTATACGTGAATAGCCCTTCATTGGAAGTGTCGAACAAAATTTTCACACCGTAGTGATTGTTAGAAGGAATACATAGGAGAAACTAATGTATGTGAATATCATATGAACACAAAAGGATTTCTTTCCAAAAAAACAATACAATCAATGCATTACTCGTAATTGATCGCCGAATATTCAATTTCTAAAATTTGTTTTAGCATGTTTCGGCACTCAATACGCTGTCCATTAAGAATTAAAATAAAAGGTACTGCCATGAGTCAGGAAAAGGTTATTATATTCTCTAGTGACATTTTGATTTTATTTTTGAATTAACGTTGAATCATTTTATAAAGATGCTACTTGTAAGGTTTGCAATCTTATGAAACAACAATACACCAGACAGAATAATGAAACAATGAGTTCAGTCTATTTCAATTCAAAATTACGAGGGTTGATTGATATGTAAGAACACCCATTCCTATAGAACAATTTTTAAATAAAATAAGATAATTAAACCTCTATCAAAATTAATAAAATTTATTTTGATTTTTTTGAAAATTACAATGGTGGACTTAAAGTAAGCCATTCAATCCTATAAAACATGTTTTGAACAAAATAGAATAATGAAAATTATGTAGTTGGATTGATATATAAGGTTTTCAAACCAGATATAATAATGAAACTGCAATCAAAATGAATTAAATGTATTTCACTTCAAACTTATAAAGGTTGATTTATATGTAAGGAGCCCCATTCTTATATAAGATGTAAACCAGAATAATGAAACTGATCTGAAAATTATGTAAATTTATTTTGCATTGTTATTATTATTATTATTTTTTTTCTTTTTGGCAAGAAAGAATAAGGAAAGACGAATGAAAAGGAAGAGGATTTATTTCTCTTCAAACTTCCGAGGGTTGACTGGGAAGTTTTAAAGTTGATGTTAACATGGTAATGTTAATATTAGTTGTTTTATTTTGTAAGGAAACATTCAATATTTATTAACCGAAGATTTTACGCGATTGTCGGTTTTAATTTATAAATTTTTTCGCTTAAAAAAGTTTTTCATAAAAGAAAACAATGCGCAGAGTTCAGTATTTTTTTTTTTTTTTTTTAGAAATTATAAGTGTTTCCTTCCTAACTTTTTTCTAAGGTGTTGCGGAAAGCCAACATTTTGATTATGTCATGATTTTCCCTTTGGGTTACATGTGCTGCCCATTTTAATTGTTGTTGCTGTTAAAAGTGCTCAAGTGATTTTTTGTTGTTATTTGTAAAGCTCTTCGTGATTATGCAGGGCCAACTTAGAGAGTCTGAAGAAGTGTTGTCTTCTTTGAGACCTAAATATTTCATTTGCTTGAAACCCATTTTAATCATGTATCTGAGAAAACTGTAGTAAATGTTTAGATATTTCTGAAAGGCTTGAGTAGCATGCATGCCGCACATGATAAACTGATCAGTTAAGTGCCAGACGTGATGCTCACTTGGGCGATCATGTCTCGAAAGAGACATGACTGACTGGGCAGAAGGTTATCCCGCAGTAAGTTGCCATTATTTCTGAGGTAGATTGACTGCCAGCCAAGGCGATAGAACCCAATCCCCCCTGTTATTTAACCCATAACTGGAAGAAAAAGACTCATTAATACTTTTCCCAAGGATATTTGCACGTAAGTGAATGCAATGAATTCAACTGGAATTCGAACTCGGCTCCCTGATTTCTCGTTCCGAGCCGATATCTACTGCATCATATAAACTGATATCAAGATGAATTATTTATTTATTTTCAAAATTCTAAGTGTTGATTAATAAGTTCTCCAATTCAGAAAAAGGAGGTTTCATTGTAGTATAGATATCTTTATCACACGATATAAAAATAACGCCGTCTTTGATTTAAAATTCAGTCCTTTGGCGATTGTATAAGTTGGAGAGACTTTCTCCACGGCACGAGCCTGAGGGATGATATACGGAGCCCCTGCGATGCACAGACTACGTGACCCCTCTTCTCTCAGCCGTACAGCCATGACTCAAAGGAATACAGGCATTCAGAGCCGGCTTGGCTGCAGATGTTGTTGGAAAGCTATTGATAGCTAACCGCCTTCGGGATTTCACTCCGCGTTTCTCTCTGGATTTATTTCCATTGCCTTCTTCATATTTAGATGTGAATGCAAAGCAGTAGATGTTTAAAATCAGGGTTTTCTTGTCCCTGGGTGAACTGCGTTTCCATTCTTTCTAAAACTCCATAATTGCATCCTTCTTTAGATACACATTTCAGTTGCTTCATGTTTTTCCTTCATCATCCTTCAGCATTCACTACCATATTGAAGAACAGATATCACATAGCAATCCAGTACTCCCTTCTTCGTTTCTAGTGAAATTTCCCTCTCTTAATACTCTGCTCACCTTCTGAAATGCCTTCTTTGACCATGCCAATTCGCTTTCGAATATCAGTGTCGCACTTTCCATCTTCCGTTTAAACACTTCCCAAGTACTTAAATTTTTGTACTTGCTTGATTTTAGTAGCTTCAACCTGTAATTGGCATTTTGGGCTCCGCTCTTTTCGGTTTTTTGTAGTTTATTTGTAGTTTTTTTTTTCGACATTTTTAATATACCTTTTTAGGAGGTCTTGTAGTTTTCTTTCCGTATCTGCTACCCGCACTGTATCATCTGCGTATCTTATATTGTTCAGATTGTGACCGCCAATGACGAATCCTGGTAGAACTTCTAGAGTCCCCAGAATAGTCTCGCTGTACAAGTTGAATAGATCTGGTGAAAGGATACATCTTTGTTTCTATTTTTGTGTAGTGCTGAATTCGTTTCCTGTCCCTTTGCAGGTGGTTTGCTGTCAGTAGAGGTTCTTGATCACTCTGTTTGCGCATACTAAATCTGGAATAAACACTAAACAGAATTCAGTATTTCGTTTTATCCATAATGTTAAATAAGTTAAAGTTACTGAAGTTGTGTATTAAAAAAATTTCAAGCTGATGTTAAAAATTTCCGCAAAACATTGTTGATTAAAAATTCTATTAAGACATCTCTTTAATTGGTATTTAGATTAATTGCATTTTTCGACTCTTTTGGTTAAATTGTTCACCTATATTAGGAGTCCAAAACCTTTGTGTTTTAAAATCATTCAGTGTACCAAAACATACATATTTTTGCACAAGTCAAGGTCTATAATACTTGTTTACAATATACTTTATATCGTAATATATACAATGATATGTAAACCACGTTAGTAGAAATAAGCTGATTTTAAAAGATTTTTTAACGTTTTTCTTATTAATGGAAACCACTCCTTTGCGTAGTTTTAGCTAATTTGCTCAATATCAGCAAAATACTTTGTTACTTTGTGTTGTTGTAGTTATTGGTTGGAACTTCATAATGTCATTTGGGGCTGCGTGCTATTAGAAATTGCTTGACATGCCACCTGTGGCACGAGTGCTGTAGATTGTCGACCCCTGACCTACATTATTTATGTTACATTATTGTGCATAATTATGTTACAATAAAATTTGCATTTTATATGAATACAATTTTATGATGTACGTTGTGAGGCTGCGGATATCGGCACGGAACGAGAAATCGAAGAGCTGAGTTCAAATTCCACTTGAATTCGTTGCATTCACTTACTCGCAAATAGCCTTGAGAAAGGTATTAATCTTTTTTCTCCCTCCAGTTATGGATTAAATAGTAGGATAGGCTAGGTTCTGTAGCCTTGGTTTTACAGAAATTAATAGCAACTGTCTTTAGGGAAATGTTCTGCTCTGTTAGACATGTCTCGAAAAAGACATGATCGTCCAAGCGTGCATCAGTTAATTGATATATGAATAATAATATGAAAAATGAGATGTATTAGCGTTAGTAGTGCGGATTCGTACGATAGACTCGGGGCGATTGTTTCATAGATTGTGGAAGCACGAGACCTTTGCGCCGGCGCTGATCAGAGACCCAAGACTCGACTGTGCAAAATCGGTGCTGCATGACGATGAACAACAGTCGGACTCTTCATCGTTTCCTCCGATTGCCGAGTGCAATGTGACGTTGCACTCTCGTGATGTCGGCACCTCGAGAAATATTCTGCAAATGCGTTGTCTGTGTGCATGTAAGGTTTCACAATACCTTATTGAATGGATTCATCATTCCATTTGACAGATATTCCGTGCGAATGACGCCTCGACTGCTACTTTATCGAACGCGGTTAGTTTACTTATTTATCAATCATCCATCGTTATAACAATGGGCTTACGTTTCTTTCCTCTACTCATTTTCGCAGTCAACTCTTATTCAATATTGTTGTTCTGAATGCAATAATGAAAAGAAAAACTTGAACAACATTGATTCAAGGAAAGGATGCTGATAATACCATGGTCGCAACATAATTAGCAATGATGTAGTTTTAATAAAATATGAGTAAAGAAACAAAGAAAATAATGCCGAAATAAGATGTCGGTCCTTCGCAGGGGAAGAAGTCCATAACTCCTGGTCACTAAGGATTTAGGTGGGTATGGAGGTGGCTGATAGGGCCAATCTATGTGCTGAAGAGCCTGTTGCAGCAGGAGCAGAGGATACAGGGGGTAGACCCCAGGTGGTGGATTGAGCTTTTGTGCTCCTTCCTTTTCTGGTGCCTCTCTTTGAGGACCCTGATACGACCCTCTTCAAATTTCGCAACTCCAGATTTTAATTGGGATCTCCAAGCAGCTCTGTCTTTAGCAATGGATTCCTAGGAGGAGTATGGGATGTCACAACATTTGAGGGCCTCCTTTATGCTGTCCTTTTGCCTCAACTTTGGCCGGCGAATCGAACGTTTCTTTGAGAGTTTACCATAGAAGAGCCTCTTTGGTAGTCGGCTGACCTCGATGCGGTGTGTATGACCAGCCCACTGAATTTGAGAGCCTCAAAAGCATGTTGTGAATGCTGTCAGACTTGACACGTTCCATCACTTCTGAGTCTGAAACGTACGATTAATCCCCTTATATCATGGTTAATGCTGGACAATTTCTTAAGTAATGAAGAGAAAACTTGAAGCAACAGTTACAGAGGGGAAGGCGATGAGAAAGAGTGGTTAGATATAGGAAATGTCAGAAGGAGGGTGATAGACGGGTAAGGATACCGAGGATGAGAGTTGGATAGATGGGAATAGTGTTTGAGAGAATGAATGCGAGTTAATGTGTTAGGAGGTGTCTATTGACCTTACATTTAAACTCCTGGAGATTGTAGCCGTCGGGGAAGTAATCACGCGGAAGGGAATTCCACAGGCGGGAAGTGCGAGAAAAGAAGCTATTGGAGTAGAAATTGCGGTTAAATTTTATCGGTTTCACTGTAAAAGGGTGGAACCTATTTGTCATCTAGTATCTCGTGCAAATTTGTAACTAGGGGGCACCAGTGATCTAAGTCCATCGAGCATCAAAGAAAGATGTTTCTTTTTCTTATTCATTTTATTATATAAGAGAAGCAGACGTGATAACATAGTTTTAGAAGGAAGCTGGAAAAAACGACCACTCGTAGGCTTCGCGTTTCACCATGTGCTGGATAGGGTTCCAAAAGAACCTGGGTTCGGAAACTGTGTCGACGCTACAAAATTTTTATGGTCCTTCTCCGTTTTTGTTCTTATATTCCCCACCGACATTTTTTCTGACCAATCTCTCCCCAACCTGGCTTAGCCTCTGCATTCTGTTACACAAAGAAAGTAATAAATGACCGCTGAATTGCTATGCAATATAAATCTGAACCTATTTATAAATGGAAGTTTGTCTGTGTGTGTGTCTGTGTGTGTGTGTGTCCGTTACCTATTGACTCCGAAACGGCTGAATCGATTTTCTTGAAAATTTACACAGTTGTACTATAAGCGTCTGCGAGTGTTCTTAGCTAAGTTTTGTGTCAAGGTACCCTCGATAAATATCAAAAATCCATTATCGAAAAAATCGGGTTATAGAAGAAGTGGTCCAATTTTAATCAAATTTGATGCACTCATAGACAAAGACATGAGACACGAAATTCAGTTTCAAGGTTACAGTTCTTATAATAGTGCAGAAAATCGATAATATATATATGTATATATATATATATATATATATATATATATATATACATAAAAGGCAAGGTGTTTGTGTGTGTGTCTGTTTATCTGCCTGTATGTTTGTAGTTTTTTCAGCCCTTTTATTTTAGTTTTTGCTTCAGGTTTGGCTCTAAGTAGATATAATTGTAGTTTTTTGTCTCAGCCATGATACCATTTACCCAGAGAGCTCATTTAGCCTTCAAATCTCAGTTTACGACGAAAAAACATATTTGATATCGATACCAGGAAAACAAAAATTGACTTACATCCATTCATTTTTCTTTCAGTCTACGGTTTCGCTTTAACTGGAAACAACTATTGCTTTTCAGTCTTTCGTGCCACCGTCCAAAGAGTCAGAGCTCCAGGACTATGGATTAGATTTAAAGCTTTCATTACACCCGAGCAACGCTGGGTTGTACTGCTAGTTCTTTTATATGGCAACGAACCTTGAATGCTGGACAATTTCCCCACAGATGAAAATGAGACTGGTAGTAACAGAGATATAGTTCTACAGACAGCTGCTGAGAATATCACAAGAATAAGATGGTCGGAATATGTGCGTAATGAAATAGTTTTAAGGGAAACGGAAACAAAAAAGACAAACTTACTAAAAATCAGGAAGAGAGTTGACATTTCTTGGACAAATAATCAGAAAAGATAGTTTGGAAAATCGAAATCAAAGCTGAAGATAATATGAATTGCTAAATGTCTAATATTAACGTTACTTACAGAGACGGGCGAGTAGCCACACTGGAAAATATTTTCTTCCGTGAGAGCAAGAGTCGAAATATTAACGTTACTTACAGAGACGGGCGAGTAGACACACTGGAAAATATTTTCATCCGTGAGAGCAAGAGTCGAAATATTAACGTTACTTACAGAGACGGGCGAGTAGCCACACTGGAAAATATTTTCTTCCATGAGAGCAAGAGTCGAAATATTAACGTTACTTACAGAGACGGGCGAGTAGCCACACTGGAAAATATTTTCATCCGTGAGAGCAAGAGTCGAAATATTAACGTTACTTACAGAGACGGGCGAGTAGCCACACTGGAAAATATTTTCATCCGTGAGAGCAAGAGTCGAAATATTAACGTTACTTACAGAGACGGGCGAGTAGCCACACTGGAAAATATTTTCATCCGTGAGAGCAAGAGTCGAAATATTAACGTTACTTACAGAGACGGGCGAGTAGCCACACTGGAAAATATTTTCATCCGTGAGCAAGAGTCGAAATATTAACGTTACTTACAGAGACGGGCGAGTAGCCACACTGGAAAATATTTTCATCCGTGAGAGCAAGAGTCGAAATATTAACGTTACTTACAGAGACGGGCGAGTAGCCACACTGGAAAATATTTTCATCCGTGAGAGCAAGAGTCGATTACTCATCCTTTCAAACATGTTAAAAAATGCTACAATGTCTAGCAAAATTTCTGAGTAAAGGCGGTACAAGTGGAGGCGCTGGACGAGGGAAATCCGCTATTTTACGAGCGCAAGTTTCTCGAGGACGGGGATGTGATGACTGTGCCAATGTCTTCCAGAAAAAAGCAGTTCCTTGACGGCTTCTCAAAGTCTTCAGAGATTGATCTTTGCTCGTTTGGTGCCACTCAATTGTTTAATTTTATTTTATACATTTCTTTTTAGAAGTATTTTTCTCAAAACAATTTCATAAAAAAAAACATCAACCATTCCTGAACCTACCTACATTTTCCCCTGTTTGTCATATAAACCACATTTATTTTATCTATACGAACGTAATTATTTCTTTGCTTTAGACAGAGTCGAATTTTCAGAATTAATAGGTCTATACATTTTAAATAAAATTAATGAGATAAGCCACAGAGACGACCACGGATTATACCGAGACGACGGATTAATGAAAGCACCGGACAAAAAATAAGAAAAATACAAAATAATAAAAATTCTTTTCAAACTTCAAAAACCTCGGTTTTAGATAAAAGTCAAAACAAATAAGAAAGTAGTCTAAAATTATATGTAGAATTTAAACTACAAATTGGCAGTGTCTCTCCATATATGAAAACAAACACAACTTTAAAGTACGTAAACACTGACCATCCGACCAGCATAATCAAAATATATTTCCACAAAACAAGCTTCGATAAAAATAAAGATTATGAAATAGCCTTAAATGAAACTGACTATAAAGACAAATTAGAATACAAACCTCAGACAAATAAACAAACGAAAAATAATAATAGAAATTGAAACATTATTTGATTTAACCGACCGTTTAGCTTAAAAGTAAAATCCAAAATAGGGTAAATATTTGTGAAAGTAATTAAAAAAAACTTGGTGGAAATCAGAATTAATAAAATTTTCAATGGGAATTCAATCAAATTAAGTTATAGATGTACTAGCAATTTAGAAAATTACATAAAAACAAAACTCCTCACTAATTCTAAAAATTTTCGGTTGTTTAAAAATTACAGTCGTGCGTTCGTAAAGATACGTGTTGTCAGTCAGTTAAATGTTATACGTGATACACGTTTCATGTCTCGAAACAGACATGACTGACTGGGCAGTAGTTTATCCCGCAGTAGGTTGCCATTACTTTCTACGGTAGACTCGTTACCAGCCAAGGCTATAGAACCCAATCTGTCCTATAACTAGAGGGAAGCGACGGATTAATACCTTTCCCTGGAGTATTTGTGCGTAAGTGAATGCAAGGAATTATATCTATCTGTCTGTCCGTGTGTTTGTGTGTCTCCATTCTAACGAACCCTACTCTTCCAAAACTCTTTGTCCGATTTCAACCAAAATTAGATCACTTATCGATCATTACATGTACGTTTGGTGTATTTTTTTTCCCCAATCGATTCATAGGTTACGGCAGTAATCATCGAAACCCTTAGAATTTACGAACTCGTCTTCTCCGAGACTCCTTATGCGAATTCAACCAAAACGGAAAACTTGTTCATGAGGTCCAAAATTGTTTCGTATCAATGTAAAGGGTTCGTCAAAAATCAACAACAAACATAATTTCGACGGTCCTTTGCACACTTTTATGCATTTCTCTAAGACGCTTCACTCAAACTCAACCAAAATCAAGTCACTGGTAGATCAAGGTCTGATGCTTTGGTACGCGTGCAAAAATTTCAATTAACACACAGGGTGCGGCAAAATTTGATGGAAAATGCTGCTTTTTGCGATCGTTTTTTTCTCCGAAACATTTAATTGTATTCCAACCAAAATCTGGTCGTCTATGTAACTTCTACCTTATCATATGCCATGACAATTTCGCGGTTTCTACTATGTGCTACCCCTTCGGACGTTGCAACAACAATGCATCCACTTCTTTGCCACAACGTCATCGCATCGCATTACAGGTCCCCGTAACGTCCGCTCC
Source organism: Ascarosepion bandense (assembly GCA_037127315.1). NCBI lineage: Eukaryota > Metazoa > Mollusca > Cephalopoda > Sepiida > Sepiidae > Ascarosepion > Ascarosepion bandense. The sequence continues at coordinate 1,020,798 of JBBBDQ010001196.1, forward strand.
CGTTCTTCCAATTGTATATACATCATTCTCGTTTATTGGAAAAATAGACCAAGCATCCCATTTTCCAAACTAAAACTGAAACCTATACTTACTTCGCATTTTTAACTTTACGGCAACCACATACTGGAGTTTTTTGAATACTATTTTGATATAACCTCAAAAAAAAAAAGGCCCGGGAAACGCTGGGTTATACAGCTAATATATATATAATATAATATAAAAAGTCAATACTTTTCGACAACAATCAGTTTCACGTACGAATGCAATCATCAGGTTCGTTAATTATGTCTTATAATTCACAGTGGAATAAAAATGTATCCAACTCCGCTAAATTTGATAAACAAAAGCGTTGACTTTATTTTACTTTATTTATTTATTGATTTGGCATAAGTCAAGAGAATCTCTTACAATCTCATTGCAATATAAGATGAAATTGTGACCGTCAGCTGACCTTATCAATTCTCCAAAGCCAGTGCTGTTCTGATACCCGGAATAATTTCCCACTCTCGATGCTTTACTTGTTTATTTTTCTTCTGGTAAGGTTTATCGATGATTGCGCTCAACCAGGGAACAGACTGCCTCTGCTCCATATTTGCTTCAGTTCTCTTTTATATTTTTATACGGTCTATCCCTGATACTGAGCAATTTTTTTTATAAATATAGCTTACTCCATATATATATATATATATATATATATATATATATATAATTAAATTTGATTTTTAATTAAAAATACATTGCGACACAGAAATTTCTATGTTTCGAGATTTCTATGTCGTCATCAGGCAATGTTAGATCATGATGAAAATCTATGATGTAACGTTGACTGATGACGAGATAAAAATCTCGAAACATAGAAATTTCCGTGTCGCAATGTATTCTTAATAAAAAAAAACACAAATTTAATTATATGATTATATTTGCTCTACAATATTTATTGTATTGAGCACTTTTTTTAAAAAAAGTAAATGCCACAGAACTCGGAATCGTAAAACTGTTGGTTCTCTTTACCTGGATTTATATATATATATATATATATATATATATATATATATATATATATATATATGAGAGAGAGAGCGAAAATGGCAACCCGTGATGACGGAGAAGGTAATCCAGAAGATTTTATCTAATTAATATAAAATATCAATTAGATAAAAATAGAGAACTCAATGGATATTTTCCAGAGCAAATATATTGAGAGGTAAACTCAACACGTAGTTAAACGGTTATAAATCTATTTATTTGAATTTATTTGAGCAATGTAAAAAAATATATTTGGGAATAAAAATTTTCTGTCAGCTAATATTTGTGAATGTAAGTTCATAATTTTTCTTTTAAAATTCATTTATTTATTGTTCTCTTTATTTCTCCAGATCTTTATGTTTTGTGAAGATTATATCTGTGTGTTTATATTTTATATATCTATCTTTTATGTCTAGTCTAAAGGATATAATTTTCATTTCCCTCGTTAAAAAAGGTCTTTAAAAACTGAATTTAAATTTACTTTTGTTTTTCTACTGTTCAAATGGGAAAAGTAATTTTTAATAACAATATTGTAATGAAAATTTTGGAAATGTTTTTGTGTATGTATATATTTCTTTATAATGTGTGTGATTAGTTCTGTCTGGATGTTGTTTGGGACTTGTATATCTCTTTCTTCTCTTTTGCGTGTATAATTTATTGTTAATTGTTTCATGTATGTGTGATTTTGTTCTTTATTCTGTATTGTGTTATATATGTGATTTGATGTATTTGTTCTCAATTGATTTCAGGTTTAAAATCCCTCTGTTATAAAGAATTTTTTAAAAATATTCTGTGTTAAATTAACATTTATTTATTCATCAACAGGCTGAACGAGGCAATTGTAATATTTTTTTAATTGTTGAAATAAATTCTGGATTTATAACCGCTTAATAATTAATTATGAGTTTTTCACTATATATATATATATATATATATATATATATATATCACCCTGATTTAGCACTCTGGAAGAATGGTAGAGTTCGAAAAAACAGTAGTTACTCTGGCATCTACGCATCGTTTATTCAGCAATGAATTAGAACACACTCAGCTATTGGGCGTGTATAATGATAATATACACGCTAAAAAGCCTGCCTCCTTGTACCGAGCGCCCGTAGCTCAGAGGTAGAATCGCCAATTCGGTTGGGTTTCAATCCTAGGTGAAAAGTTAGTGTTCGAAGCCATTATCAACGCCGATGTCGTTCAACATCTCACAGCCCAGAGGCTACTCTCGGACAATTAATATGGTTTCCGCTTCAGAAGGTCCACTGCTGATATGCTAACGACCATCACCGAGTATATATACCAGGCTCTCGACAAGAATGGTGAAGCGCGAACCGTCGCCCTGGACATCTCTAAAGCTTTCGACAGAGTATGGCATGCCGGCCTTCTACGGAAACTGCGAAGCTACGGCATAAATGGACTTTTGTTGGACCTAATCCAGTCATTCCTCTCTAACCGCACTCTGAAGGTGGTATTAAACGGACATGCCTCTCAGAACTCTCCTACAAACGCGGGTGTCCCCCAAGGCTCTATCCTAGGTCCTACGCTCTTTCTAATCTACAACAATAATCTCCCCGATGCCATAAGATACCAAGTAGGTATGTACGCCGATGACACCACAGTTTACCCTCGCCTCGATCAAAAATCTGGTGATGGTGACAAGGCGAACCTCGCTGCCGAGCTTGAAAAGGACCCCCAATCCGTGGTGGATTGGGGTAAGAAATGGCTTGTAAAATTCAATTCCTCCAAAACGAAGCTGCTGTCAATTAACCACCACAGACAACCGCATCCCCCATTAGTATGGAACAGGCCTGCCTCCCAGAGAGTAAAATACTACGCCTGCTCGGCCTGACATTCTCAGCGGACCTCAAGTGGAATGACTACGTCGAATCCATTGCTAAATCCGATGCTATGAAAATCGGCTCTCTGTGCAGTGCCCGGAAATTCTTTCTGCCTGAATCTATCCTGCACATATATAAATCTACCGTCCGCCCGTGTATTGAATACTTCTGCCACATCTAGTCGAGTGCCCCTGCTATCCTCCTCGGGCTTCTTGACAAAATACAGCGGAGAATCTGTAATGTGATCGATACCGACTTAGCTGACCGCCTGCAGTCACTCTCTCACCGGCGTGACGTTGCTTCCCTGTGCCTCTTCTATAAGCACTTTCACGGCTTCTGCTCGGATGAACTTAAATCACTGGTGGCCCCTAGACGTGAATTTGCACGAGATACTAGATTGGCAACTAGGTCCCACCCCTTTACAGTGATTTCTACTCCAATAGCTTCTTTTCTCGCAGTTCCCTCCTGTGGAATTCCCTTCCGCGTGATTACTTCCCCGACGGCTACAACCTCCAGTAGTTTAAATGTAAGGTCAATAGACACCTCCTCACACACTAACTCGCACCCATTCCCTCCAACACTGTTCCTACGTACCTCCTAACTCGTCTATCACCCTCCCTCTGACATTTCCTATACCCAATCGCTCTATGTAACTCCCTGCGCTATAGTGGCAGTGGACTACCTTGCTTGGGGTGATATAATTAAAAATAAAAGCAATCGGCTGTCTAACCGTACTGATGAGCAGTGAAACAGATCTGTCTCCGGACGACTATATATATATATATATATATATATATATAGCCATTTAAGTGCCATACATAATACACGCTTTGGATGATCATGTCTCGAAAGAAACATGATTGACTGGGCAGAAGATTATCCCGCACTAGGTTGCCATTGCTTTCTGCCGTAGATTGGTTGCCAGTCAAGGCTATAGAACCCAATCTGTCCTATTATTTAACCCATAACTGGAGGGAAGAGACTGATTAATAAATTTACTAAGGGTATTTGTGCGTAAGTGAATGCAAGGAATTCAACTGGAATTCGAACTCGGCTCCCCGATTTGTCGTTCCGAGCCGATATCCACTGCACCACAAGGCACATCCTATACAACATTTCCATATATAGATATATTACTTTTCTAATTATCGCATAAAATGCGTAACTGCCAGTAAATCAATGTTGATATTTATGAGAACAATGCTTGCATCTATATTTCTTTTCTCTTTCTCTAACTTTCAATTACACACGCATACACACACACACACACACACACAAACACACACACACACACACACACACACACACACTCACTCTCTCTCTCTCGCTCTCTCTAAATATTTATATAGGTATGGATATCAATAGCGCATGAAACTCAGTTCCATGCTATAGATGAAGGATAATATGTATATTTATGTATTTACGATATATATATATATATATATATATATATATATATATACTGAGAAAGCTTAATTGCGTTTTATATAAGTGTGTGAGCGGTCTTGAGGTTAGTGTACTTCGTAGATATAAAGCTACCCGAACAAAATTGTGAATATATCGAACGCAGGTATTTATGGTTAAAAACACCGAGTAATTTTAGATACAGAAAAATGTCTATTCGTCATGTCATAAAAAGAAAATGTGTTTGACATGATATGCCAATAAAAGAAAACTGTGTGAACAGTAATGAGAAAGAAAGAAAGAAAGAAAGAAAGAAAGAAAGAATAATGGACAGGAAGAAAAAGAAAGAAAGAAAGAAAGAAAGAAAGAATAATGACAGGAAGAAAAAGAAAAGGAAAAGAAAGAAAGAAAGAAAGAAAGAAAGAAAGAAAGAAAGAAAGAATAATGACAGGAAGAAAGAGAAAAGGAGAATAGAAAGAAAGAAAGAAAGAAAGAAAGAAAGAAAGAAAGAAAGAAAGAAAGAAAGAATAATGACAGGAAGAAAAAGAAAGAAAGAAAGAAAGAAAGAAAGAATAATGACAGGAAGAAAAAGAAAGAAAGAAAGAAAGAAAGAAAGAAAGAAAGAAAGAATAATGACAGGAAGAAAAAGAAAAGGAGAAAGAAAGAAAGAAAGAATAATGACAGGAAGAAAAAGAAAAGGAGAATAGAAAGAAAGAAAGAAAGAAAGAAAGAAAGAAAGAAAGAATAATGACAGGAAGAAAAAGAAAGAAAGAAAGAAAGAAAGAATAATGACAGGAAGAAAAAGAAAAGGAGAAAGTAAGAAAGAAAGAAAGAAAGAAAGAAAGAAAACAGAAAGCAAGAAATAGAAAAATACAAAAAGTAAAAGAACAAAAGTTAAAGAAAGGAATAATAATGACAGAAAAAAAAAGAAAGGAAGAAAAGTAAGGATAATGAAAGCATGAAAAAGTAAAGAAAGAAAAGGAAAGGTAATCGGAGGAATGAAAATGAGATAAAACGAATGAAAAAAATCAAAACAAAGGAGAGGAAATCAAATAAAGGAAATGAAAGAAAATCTGGAAACTTTAGTAAGAGAAAGAAAAAGGAAAATCAAGAGAAAAAAGAAAAAGAAAAACGGAAATTAAAAAAACAAAAAGAAAAGAATGAAGGAATAATCACGATAAACTGAAGAAGCCATATACCCAATTTCAATCACTTGTGTCAACCGGTGGTATCGTTTTCAGGCACTTTTCAAAGGTGATCGCCTCTTCTAGGCCGATAACAAATCGACCATTGAGATATTCGAACCCGAGCTTCATAGTCAAAAAGCGAACATTCTAAACATTCGGCTATATTATGTGAGGTAAATGAACTTTAAGTTATATAATAATCCACTGTCTACGCCACCATTGCAAACTTCAGGCATATTAATGTGCACCAAATCTGTTTTTAACTACCACGTATGATTAACAGTCAGGATGACACATTCGTAATCATGAATTGGTTCCCTTAAATAGAAATTACTTAACTCTATCCATAATACATTTTAATGTGGAATAATAAGGTAATACTGTAATGATGACGTCACTCGTAGTAGCTCTTCATTCATAAACTTTGGCATTTGCCACAATTGTATGTCACCCAGTGCGAGGTTAATAGCTTGAATTATTTGCTACATTTATCTAAAATAATATAACAAATATCTAACCTATTTTCAGAGATTAAAACGTGTGGTGAGTTCGATCCTCGCTAAAGTTTTTATTGGTGCACTGTATTACGTGAATATGTGAAAGTATGATTAGTATTACGTGAATATGTGAAAGTATGATTAGTATTACGAGAATATGTGAAAGTATAATTAGTATTACGAGAATATGTGAAAGTATGATTAGTATTACGTGAATATGTGAAAGTATGATTAGTATTACGTGAATATGTGAAAGTATGATTAGTATTACGTGAATATGTGAAAGTATAATTAATATTACGTGAATATGTGAAAGTATGATTAGTATTACGAGAATATGTGAAAGTATGATTAGTATTACGAGAATATGTGAAAGTATGATTAGTATTACGTGAATATGTGAAAGTATGATTAGTATTACGTGAATATGTGAAAGTATAATTAATATTACGTGAATATGTGAAAGTATGATTAGTATTACGAGAATATGTGAAAGTATGATTAGTATTACGTGAATATGTGAAAGTATAATTAATATTACGAGAATATGTGAAAGTATAATTAGTATTACGAGAATATGTGAAAGTATGATTAGTATTACGAGAATATGTGAAAGTATAATTAGTATTACGTGAATATGTGAAAGTATAATTAGTATTACGAGAATATGTGAAAGTATAATTAGTATTACGAGAATATGTGAAAGTATGATTAGTATTACGTGAATATGTGAAAGTATAATTAGTATTACGTGAATATGTGAAAGTATAATTAGTATTACGAGAATATGTGAAAGTATAATTAGTATTACGTGAATATGTGAAAATATAATTAGTATTACGAGAATATGTGAAAGTATAATTAGTATTACGTGAATATGTGAAAGTATAATTAGTATTACGTGAATATGTGAAAGTACAGACAAATTAATCGTTTTGAGAAAATTATCAATGAAAAAAATACAAATTGACATTGAACGAGAAACAGTCAATTAAATCGTATTTAAGAGATGAATGAAAATATCAATAAAAAAATACAAATTGAAAGAGTAAGAGAAACAGACAAGTAAATCGTATTTAAGAGATGAATAAAAAAATAGAAATTAAAAGTATAAAACAAACAGACAAATTAATTGTTTTTTGAAAAATATCAATGAAAAAGTACAAATTGACATTGTACGAGAAACAGACAAATAAATCATATTTAAGAGATGAATAAAAAAATAGAAATTAAAAGAATAAAACAAACAGACAAATTATTCGTTTTTAGAAAAATATCAATGAAAAAAATACAAATTGAAAGAGTAAGAGAAATGGACAAATAAATCATATTTAAGAGATGAATGAAAAAATAGAAATTAAAAGAATAAGACAAACAGACAATTTAATCGTTTTTTGAAATATATCAATGAAAGAAATACAAATTGAAAGAATAAGAGAAACGAACAAATAAATCGTATTTAGATAGAAATCAATGAAAGAAAATACAGTTTTAAAGATAAAGGAAAGAGAACAGAGAAATAATTATTAGAAAAAGATTAAAAAATATATCAAAATTAAAAGAATAAGAGAAAAAAATCAATAAATCGTATTTAGAAAAAGATGAAAAAATAATAATTAAAAGAATAAGTTAAAGGTACGAAATGTAGTATTTAGAAGAAGATAAATGAAAAAATACAAATGAAGAGTTTGAGTTTTGTTTAACGGCATATCAACTTCTCTAGGTTAATTAATGCTAACAAGATAGGGTTTAAAGGTATTTTTTTAATATTCAGTTATACTGAGAAGGTTAATTTAGTCAGATTTTAATGAACTTTTTTTTAATTCTTTTTATTTTAAAAAACTGAAAATGTCTTCTTATTTTGCATTCAAAAATGTTTTGCTGAGAATAATGTTTCCTTCAAAAATGTGTTATGGTAAGAATTTTTTCTTCAAATACCTATTCAAAAATTTTTCTTTAAAAACCTATTCAAAAATTTATATTTTTCTATAAAAGTTTATTTTTATGTGTATATTTCCATAAAAGTCTATTTTTATACTTTCATAATGTTTTGATCCCAGTTTTGTTGTGAACTATTTGCCCATAGCTGGTTTCCTAACAGGTGCTACCACTCCGGGTCAGGGTGGACCTGGGAACAAGAGAAATGCCAAGTATAAGTTTCCTTTTCGTTTCCATTCTATACAAAACCTTGGCGTTGCTCAAATGTTCGGTCCGTGATATCCTCAGCATCCTTCTGTAGAACAACATTTCAGTTGCTTCGAGCCTCTCCTTTATCTTTGAGAACATTCGCTGCCAGATATCGAATTTTAACCGGATCGACAAGAGAATGATAAATGCCGAAGAGCACAACGGCCGAAACGTAGATTTTCTGTAAGATCCAGAAGTTGAGTAAAGTATTAAGAAACAGTACAATTTCACTAGAAACAAAGAGGAGAGTACTGGATTGCTATATGATATCTGTCCTTCAATATGTCTGTAAATGTTGGACAATATCTTCAAAGATGAAGGAAAAACTTGAAACAGCTGAAATGTGGTTCTACAGAAGAATGCTGCGGATAATTCTGAGGCTTAATTAAAAAATATTATTTAGTAATCAAAAAATCCTTTTGACTTTCATCTTAATAATAACATAAAGAATTCGGCGATAAAATTTTGTTTGTATCAAGTTTGGGAAATCGCTAATTTTTAGAGAATCTTAGGAGGTATATTTCGAAGACGTGAATGTCTTTTTTCGCTAAATAAAACTCATATAACACGCGACTTTCTTTATTGATTTTTATATCCGATTTATAATATGCAAAGACACTGAAATCTTGCTCTCTACACGAAGACCCTTTACGCTAATCTTTTTTAAATTTCAGCTCTCATTTTAGTTGAGAATCACAAAGATGTCCCTCTGAGCAGTCTGCTAAATGATACGCCTCCATTAAACTCAAGTGCGACTATCGATTCATTCCGAGATGCATCCAGTTATAACAAGATACCGCAAAGCATTTATACGCAATTATCCCCGCTAAATATTCTGCGGTCTTTTTCTTATCACTTGAAGGCAGAAATGAATAAAATCCATCAAAGCAATAGAAAGGTATTCCTGTTATAAAGCTCGCCATAACCGGAACACTGTCTCTACAGTTTTTAATGCGCCGTGGGAGATTAATATTCGTAGAAGTAGAGTCAGCCAATTGACGCCTACTAACTTTTCTTCCTATACTACCTCTGTTACGTTCCGTGTCTCTTCAGAACGTAGACAATCGTGGCCTCCACATCTTCTTGTCAACTGTAGCTCATAATAAATATTCTCTTTTTCTTATTTCTCTAAAACACTGGCCTACCATCCATTGATTTTTAATCGTTTTACCCCAAGCAAGGCGGTACCGAAGCGCAGGGGTCTACATGAGAGTAAAAGTTTAAGCAGGGGTGAGTGAAGAGAAAGACGAACCAGACGAACCAGCTGGAGGGGTGTTAGAGAAAGGGGGGAAAAAGATGGGGAAACAGGTGTGAAAACTGTTGCGAGGGTAGAGAGAAAGGCAAAGAACAAAATATACGGGGTGATGTAGAAAGGTCTGAAGTCAAGTATATACGAGATGGGAATCGACATTAAATTTAAATTCCTCAAGGTTGTAGCCGTCAGGAAAGCAATTATATGGAAAGGTGTTCCAAAGGCGGGAAGTGCGAGAAAAGAGGCTGATAGAGTAGAATTGTCGGCTGCATTTGGTTGATCTAACTGTAAATTAGTCTGTTGCTAGTCTGGTTACACGAGTAAATTCTTGTGGTTGGGGCACTAGTGATTTAAGTTCGTCGGAGCAGAAGCCGTGAAAATATTTGTAGAATAGACAGAGGGAAGCCACATCCCGTCGGTGAGAAAGTAGCTGGAGTCGAGCTACCAAGTCGGGACCTATTACATTACAGATTCTCCTTTGGAGCCTGTCGAGAACACTGAGATGAACAGCAGGGACGCTTGACCATTTATGTCAACAGTATTCTATGCACGGATGGCTGGTTGATTTGTATATGTGCCAGATGTATTCAGGCGGAAAAAAATCTTAGACCGACCCAGTGACCCAACCTTCCTAGCTATTGACTCATTGTAATGATTCCACTTGAGGTCGGAAGATAGGATAAGGCCGAGGAGGCGCAGTATATTGCTTTCAGGGAGACTCGCTAGGTCCATGCTTACGGGCTGCAGGAGATTTTCGCAAGCGTATCAAGTATGTCACGCGCTGCCTTCCTCTGTCTCACTTTTACCTCAATGTCCTGTGAATATCAGATTTTCCAAGCCCTCTTTCCTTTTTACGTGCCCCCAAAATTTCTGTAGAACCGTATTTCTGTTGCTTCGTGTCTCTACTTCATCTTTGAGTATATTGACCGGCATTCGTTGCCAAATAAGAGTGTTCCTCTTTTATGAGCCGTGTCGCTTCAAGACGAAGTCGATCAAGGCCCTCATTTTTCTGCCTCTTTTAGTTCTTAATGGGTTTTGTTTTTTTTTCTTATTTCTCCAAAACCTTGCTCTACCATTCATCCGCACAAGCCCATCAAGTATGCCACGTGCTGCTTTCTTCTGTCCTTCTTTCTCTCAATATCTTGTGAGTATCAGATTTTCCAAGCCCTCTTTCCACATTATGAGCCCTAGAAATGTCGAATGTCTCTTCCTGATGTTAAGTATAAGTTTCCTTTTTGTTTTCATATTCTCTCTCATCGTATGTTATACATTGTTTTCATTTCTCCATCTTGGTTTCAATCTGTCCTGTGCGTATCAGATCTTCTAAGCCGTCCTTCCTCGTTATTCGCCCTGGAAATTTCAACATTCTCTTTTTGATGTTAAGTACGAGTTTTCTTTTTGTTTTCATTTTCTTGCAAACATCATCGTATTTTATGCATTGTTTTCATCTCTCCCTCTTGGTTTCAATCTGCCCTGTGAGTATCAGATTTTTTAAGCCCTCCTTCTTAATTATGGACACTTGAAATTTAACTCTCTCTTTCTGGTATTACTATACGTTTTCTTTTTGTTTCCATTCTCTCTAAATTTTCGTCTTTGCTCACGTGTTCGGCACACAGCATCTTTTTGTAGAACTACATTTCAGTTGCTTCAAGTGTTTTCCTTCATCACTGAGCAGATTGTTCAACATTTACTGCCATACAGAAAAATAGATATGATGTAACTCTTTTCTTTGTTTCCAACGAAATTTTCCCGACTTTTAATCATTTACATTTTTTTTATTCATATCACCCCGAGCAAGGCGGTAACACCACTGATGTGCAGGGGGCTACATAAGAGTAAAAGCACTAAATAGAAGAGAGTAAAGAGAAGGACAAACCATTTAGAAAGGAGCAAGAGAAGGGAGGGGACACAGGTGAGATGACAGATGCAGAGGTGGAGAGAAAGGAAAGGATATACAGGGTGGTGAGGAGAGAATTAGGGTCAAGTGGTTAAGAGATGAGTATTGACCTTGCATTTGAATTCCTGGAGACTGTAGCCGTCAGGAAAGCAAGAATAAGGAAGCGATTTCCACAGGTGGGAAATGCGAGGAAAGAAGCTGCAGGAGTAGAACTGTCGTCTGCGTTTGGTTAGCTTTAGGAATGCATGTCCATCCCAATACGTCTTTGGATTTCAGTGTTTCACTATCCGGAGTCCCTTCAGAACGTAAGCGCGTTAGGTCGATCATGCGCTGTTTCTAGCTGCCGCTCTTACATTCAATATACCATGTGAGTATCAAATTTTCCATGCCTTCTTTTCTCATTATTTTCTCTAGAACCTTTTTCTAATGCTATTTATATTAGTGACTTCTTTTTATTTTTTCAAAAACTTTGTTGTTGCTCATGGATTCAGTCCATTGTATTCTTAGCATCCTTCTATACAAAGATATTTCTGTTGTCCAAAGTCTTTACTTCATTTGTGATTAGATTGTCCGGCAATCGCTGTCATATAGAAGAACCGATATTACATAAAATTAAGTAACCTTTTCGCTGTTTCTAACGTAATTTTCCTGTTTCTTAATGATTTGCTTAGATTTTCGAAGGCATAATTCAACGCATTTTCTTTTTTTTTTTTTTTTTTGTTAAAGCACTAGATATTTAAACGTTTATACTTTCAGGTTCTTAGTGTCTCCAATTGTAATTCGCATGTTGGGCTGTTTCGTTCGCTAGCAAATTTTCTCTTCTCTTAGTTCTTTTCGTCTCGATTACTAATTTTGGCTAAATTTGGTATTTTATTGATTTCAGATGAAAACTAGAAATCTTTCCAACATATTTGAGCAAAATATTCTTTTTCTAAAGTTATAATTTAAACGTATGAAAAAAAAAAGACGTCAGTTTAAACTAAGGAGCTCCAAAAAAACAAAACGCGATACCTAAGGTATAAAATTAATTTTAAAAAATAAAAGATCTTTCCAGAAGCATTTATTTTACATTTAATGTCAAGCTAATAGATTAAATTGAATATTTCCAAGAAACAATAATTTGGTGTATTTTAAAAACTAATTTAAATTGACTTGAATTTTTTTTTGTTTTTTTTAAATAGCTGAATAACGCAATTTTTGTCGTTTGTTATCCCAATGTAATTCTCTTTGTGAAAAACTCTTAAAAGCATAACTGATCTGATTTGAAACAAATCTTATTTACTGTAAATTTAAAATACTGTTATAGGGAGACTTTATATTTATTTTTAATATGTTCTGAAAATTTCATTAAAATTCACAAACTAATTTATTTTGGCAAGAATTTTCAAAATGATGTGTTATAAAAGACAGAAGAGACGCTAAAAATTAATTATACTAATCGTTGGCCCACCCGCTGACCAAAGAAAAACAAGATTTTTCACTAAAATTTTAAATGTGCAGGAAAGGATTTAAAAAGCTTTGGTCTTTCTTCTTAATAATAACATGAACATTTTGAAGATAAAAGAGGAAGGATAAAGAAGAGGCTCGAGGCAGTAGAAATGCGGTTTTGCAGTAGGAGGCTGAAGATAAAATAGACGAATTATGTATGTGTTGGAGAGGATGCAAGCGAGAAGAAAACTTAGGAAGAGACAACTGATATTCTTTGGACATGTAATGATGAAGATAGGTCTAGAGAATCTAATACTCACAGGACGGATAGAGAGAAAGAAATACAGGGGAAAGCAGCTCGTGATATACTTGATAGACCTGAACTAATGGAAAGCAAATAAGAATTTGGAGAAGATAACAAGATGAAATATATTAAGAGCGATAAGGTACAAGTTCGAGTCTATGATCGCCTAAGTTCTGAAGGGACAAAACAAAAGAAGGAAAAGAAAAAAAAATAGAAGGCTCTTTTTTAAAAAAAAGGGTTTGGAAGTACCGAGTTTAAACTGACTAAGATATCAGCTATGTCTATTTTATTTTATTTTATTTTTTAAAGGCTCATAACGAGAAATCGGTGAGCCGAGTTCGAATTCCAGTTGAATAGCAGACACTGAAAGGAAACTACAAGACCTTCTACAGAAGTAACTGAAGAGAGTGACAAGAAAGGACTACACATAAACTGCAAGAAAACCGAATGCATAGTCATCATCAAAAAGAGCAACCCGAAATACTAAATACAGGTGGGAGATACTAAAATCAAGCAGGTACAAAAATTTAAATATCTAGGAAGTGTTCTAACAGAAAATGAAAAGTGTGACACAGAGATCCGAAGGCAAATTGGCATGGCGAAGGACGCGTTCCAGAAGCAGAGTATAGTCTTAAGAGACAGGAAAATTTCGCTAGAAATAAAGAAGAGAGTACTGGATTGCTATGTGATGTCAGTTGTTCAATATGGAAGTAAATGCTGGTCAATATCGTCGAAGATGAAGGAAAAACTTGAAGCATCTGAAATGTGGTTCTACAGAAGGATCCTGCGAATATCATGGATCGAGCATGTGAGCAATGATGAGGTTTTGAAAATGATGGAGACGAAAAGGAAATTAATACTGAGCATCAGGAAGAGACAGCTAATATTCGTGGGACATGCAATGAGGAAGGAGGGCTTGGAGAACCTGATACTAACAAGCTAGATAGAGGGAAGGAGAGACAAGGAAAAACAGCATGTAAACATACTTGAAGGGCCTGAGGAGGTAGATGGCAGAGCGGTGTTGCGTGGCGAAACAAGAGAAAGCGTGCTAAGAGCTACTAGGAAAAGGGAGACGTGGAAGGCCATGATCGTCTACGTCCTAAAATGACAAAGGACATAGAGGAGGAATTTTTTGTACACGGTTTGTTAAAGATACTGCATTTAAATTTTCTACTTAATTTTTTTTTTTTTTTTTGTCTTTTCATATTTTCTCTTTCCTGGGGATTAAATATATATCGATAGTCAAAACGTTCTGTTTCCAAACGCTTACGGCCATTATCAAAAATGATTTTAATTTTAATTTTAACTGAATTTATGGATTCTTTCTGTATGTATCAAGACCAAGAAAACTCTTTGTAACAGCAAAGATGATCTGGATGTAAGGTTAATGCAGTGTTCACCAACTTAAACAAGGAGACCGTCCAGAAAAGTTGCAGGAGATTCCGAAATCGTCTAGGGGCCATGGTTGAAGCCAATGGCGATTTTGTTGAATAATTTTCCTCTTTAGTCTTTCAAGATATTTTTGTGCAATTTAGGTAAACATATCTGTTAAAATGTGATGTCAGTGTTATTTTCACAAGTGTCATTTAGGGTAGCCAACTACCTCAAAAATTAATAAGCACTAAATTCTCAATTCAGAGTGACGAATCTACTGTAAGCGACAACAGAGCTATTTTTACGGCATACATTCGTTATTTACAGGGCGCCACGGATAAATTGTCGTCTAAATGACGCAAAACTAAAAATAACACTGATATCTCTCGTTGGTAGAGAGATCGATTAAGTAATTAAAGGCGCATGAATAGCAATAACACTGACATCTCATGTTAACAGATATACGAAGTGCGATGGATAAATCGTCGTCTAAATGACGTAAAAATGAAAATAGCACCGACATGTTAACAGATATACAAAGTGGGGATGGATAAATCGTCGTTCTAAATGACGTAAAAAATGAAAATAGCACTGGCATCTCATTTTAACAGACACACAGGTGCGATGGATAAATTGTCGTCTAACTAACGTAAAAAAAAATGAAAACAATACACATCTCACTTTAATAAATATACTGGGTGCGATGAATGAATTGTTGTCTATAGGATGGAAAAAGGAAAGTGACACTGGCGTCTCATTTTAAAAGATATATTTACCAAAATTGGGCAAAAATTATCTTGAAAGACTAAAGAGTAAATTTATTCAATAAAATTGCCATTGGCTTCATCCACGGCCCCTAAACGATTTCGGAAACTTAAGTAAGTGAACACCTCTCAGAAAAAAATAGTAAGGGCACGCAAAATGTTAGTGAAATTAAAAGATTTTTTTTTTCTTCTCTATGCCGTGTCCCTCCAGGACCTAGGCGAAGATGGACTTTCACATCTCTCTATTCTATGTAGCGCTTAATACCTTTTCTCTTGTCACCTCCCATAACCCTGTTCTGTTATCCATTTGCTCAAGCTCATCAAGTATGCCAAACGTTTTATTCCCGTCTTTCTTTCCCTCTGTCCCGTGAATATCAAATTCTAGAAGCCCTCTTTCTACATTCAGTCAGTCAGTTAAGTTCCATATGTAATACACGCTTGGGTGATCATGTCTCGAAAAATATATGACTGACTAGACCGAAGATTATTAGGAGATAGGTTACCATTACTTTCTGCAGTAGACTGATTGCCAGCCAAGGCTATAAAACCCAATCTGTCCTGTTATTTAACACATAACTGGAAGAAAGAGATGCATTAATACCTTTCCCAAGGGTATTTGGGCGTAAATACAATGCAAGGAATTCAGCTGGAATTCGAACTCGACTCTCCGATTTGTCGTTCCGAGCCGATATCCCCTGCACCACAACTTCAGCTGTCTTTTCTTGATGTTAACTATCAGTTTTCTTTTCGTTTTCATCCTCTTCAAATATCTTGTCGTTGCTCACATGATCGGTCCATTGCATCCTCGGAGAAGAACTAGGTAAACGGTTATTGATGGCATTTTTGTCAGAGTTCCATCCGTGGATGATGGATCCCTTCGCTTGCGACATAGAAGCTATCAGTAAAAATGGGCAGGAAGAATTTGGTGAATTGAAACAAAATGATGAATGCAGGTACAAATTTGAAATCGGCGGAATAACAGACTTATTCGCTGTCAAATTTAGCGAAACAGCTGTAATCAAACATGGGGTCGGAAATGGATAAAATATTTCAATACTTTCCAACCTTTTATTTGGATAAATGTGGATTCAGTGCAGTCAATAAAATCGTGAAAGAAGGTTTTTACTTAATGTTCATTTTCTTTGTTAGCTGCCGGGATTCTTTCTTCATGTGCCGTGTCACTTCAGGATGTAAGCGATCAGGGTCTTCTACTTACCCCTGTCTTGTTGCTTTCAATATTTTTCCTCTTGGTAAGTCAGTTAAGTGCCATACGTGATACACGCTTGGGCGATCATATCTCGAAAGAGACATGACTGACTGGGCAGAATATTCTCCTGCAGTAGGTTGCCATTGCTTTCTGCGGTAGACTGGTTGCCAGCCAAGGCTATAGTACCCAATCTGTCCTATTATTTAACCAATAACTGGAAGGAATAGACGGATTAATACCTTTCCCAAGGGTATTTGCGCGTAAGTGAATGCAAGGAATTCAACTGGAATTCGAACTCGGCTCCCCGATTTCTCGTTCCGAGCCAATATCCACTCTCTTGGTATCTTTCCCAAACCCCGATCCACCATCCATTTGCTCAAGCTTACCAAATAATTCTCGAGCTGATCAAACCCCAAGTAGGCATCTACTCAGATGACACCACAATTTATTCCTGCATCAGTAAGAAACCTCACTGCTGATCCTGAGGTAAGAAGTGGCTTGTAAATGCTTCTAAAACAAATCTGATATCTGTCAACCATCACAGGCAACCTCTCCTGCACTCCATAAGCATTAAGTGTTACATTTCTGTTAAACAGATATAATAACCTAAACAATCAACAACATCTAATGATCAAAATAACAATAATTGCAAAAACTTATTGAGTGTCCATTAGCAAATAAATATCTAACTGACTCTGTAGTCTACCTATGCTCTATTTCCGCAATAGAAAATCCTACAGTAATAAGATATTATATCGGTTGAACCAAGAATATTTTTAAAACCCTTCATTATTTTAACACCTTATTTTTTTTTAATCATATCACCCCGTGCAAGGCGGTAACGCCACAGAAGAGCAAGGGGCTACGTAATAGTGAAAAGGAGTGTGAACCGGACGATAGTGTAGTCTATCTACTTCAATTGAAAAAAAAAGAAAAGAGTGAAAAGATTGGAAAAGACAAAGCCGGAAACCACATCCTAAACAAGGAACAAGGGATGAGCCTCTTCACCTGTTCAATAGACGTGGGTGGAGTGTGAACCGGGCGATAATGTAGTCTATCTACTCCAATTGAAAAAAAAAAGAAATGAGTAAAAAGATTGGAAAAGAGAAAGCCGGAAACCACATCCTAAATAAGGAACAAGGGATGAGCCTCTTCACCTGTTCAATAGACGTGGGTGGAGTGTGAACCGGGCGATAGTTTATTCTACCTACTCCAATTAATTTATCTTTTAATAATAAAACTTACTGCACATCATTTTATACTTATTATTGGCAATTAAAGATGCCAATAAAACCCCTACCGTAAAATGGAAAACATTAAAAAACCGAAAAAACAGAATTAGTAAATCATTAAATGACCCATGTTTCCTATGTTGACTAGAAAAACTACAAATTATCAAATTCCCAAAAATAAACTTACTCCATAAACGTAACGAAGTAATTTCTACTTGTCACCAGCGTCTAAAAAATATACTAAAATAAAGTTAATGTTTAAAAATATAGTTAAAATATAACATATATTTAAAATTTTAAAATATAGATAAAATATAACTGAAATTTTAAATTTTATAATATAGTTAAATTATTAAAAATTGAAATGTTAAATATAGTTAAAATATAGTTATTATGTTCAAATATATAATTAAAAATTAAAAATGTATTTTAAAATATAGTACATATTTTAAATATAGGTAATGTATAGTTTATTTATTACCCTAAAATATCGTTAATTGTTCTTAATATTATATAACTAGACTTCTACAATCTATCCCCAAGCATATATTGATCGATTTTCCCACCTTTTGATTATTTAATTTTTTACAGCTTAACCGAGAGATCAGCCAATATATATATATATATTTGACGTGAAGTGTATTTGATTAAAAAAAAAACAAACTTTCCTGTTTTTATTTCTTGTCCACGAATTTGAGTTGAATAATAACTTAAAGAAAATCCATTAAACATTCCGCAATGACACGCGATTATTTTAAAATTTGCACTATTGCAGTAAATATATCACAATTTATTTCACATTCACGGGAAAAAAATGGCTGGGTCTTATGTCATTTTTAGTCTCCCTTTACTCTTACAATCAAATTTCTCTTATCATGATTTTTTATTGGTTAGCTGACATAAACCTCCAAGCCACCTACAACCTGAATTATATGGATCTGGTTTTAAAAAAATGTGTTATTTTTTATATTTCTATTCATAATAATTCCTAAAATTAAAAGAATATTTCTTTGTCTGACGAGGTGCTAATAAGATAGTACCGAAACTATATTTTATTATAAACTTATAATAAAAATTACTATATATAAAGCTCTACGAAGTATCGAGCACTCTTAATAAAATAAATCACTACAAACCCATGAGTTTGTTCTATTTCTATGATATATATATATATATATATATATATATATATATATATAAATTATTAAACATGCATATATATATATATTAAATATATATAACTATATATATATAATTATTAAACATGCATATATATATTAAATATAGATAAATATATATATATAATTATTAAACATGCATATATTTATTAAATATATATACAAATATTTCACTGCCTGATGATGGTGTATTAAACATCGAAACTTTATAGCTATTAAGTTATAGTATGCTATTATTATATTATAACAATAACTATATATTTATGCTCTACTTTCGTATTGAGCACTTTTTAAACTTCAATATCTTACTGTGGAATGTGCTTCCATTAGTATAAACCGCTTATATTATTATTATTATTATTATTATTATTATTATTATTATTATTATTATGTCGTCATTTTTCATCATATTTCAATTTCTGCTATGGTCGCACTACCTAGCAAGTCTGCGGGCAGACCTAAGGCAGGTCGTGGTGTGTCGTTATGGCTCCATGTCATGTTTTTTCTACCTCCTTGGTGTGTGGGCTGTACTTAAGACAATTTTTTGTATATCTCTTAAACTTGGGTTTCCAGGGATTCTTTCAATATGTTGTTTTGTTTCATTTTTTATCATTCCAAGTGCACCTACTATCACTGGCACGATTCTTGTTTTCAATTTCCACATTTTTTCTACTTCAATTTCCAGGTCTTTATATTTTGACAGTTTTTCGAATTCCTAGGTTGCTATGTTGCAATCCGCTGGACAAGGCATATCAATTAATAGGCAAGTTTTTTTTCTTTCTGGTTTTTAACAATAATGTCCGGCCTATTTGCTTCAATTTTTCTGTCTGTGTGGATGGTGTAATCCCATAGAATGGTGACATCTTCTATTTCTGTAACCGGTGCTGGGTGATGTTCATACCAGTGTTTGTTTACAGATTTTCGATAGTGTTTGCACATTGTCCAGTGTAAATAGTACTCCACTTTATTATTATTATTATTATTATTATTATTATTATTATTATTATTATTATTATTATGTCATTTTTCATCATATTTCGATTTCTGCTTTGGTCTCACGACCAACCAAGTCTGCGGGGAGACCTAAGGCAGGTAGTGTCATGTTGTTATGGCTCCATTTCATGTTTTTCTATCTTCCCTATCATCTCCAGCATTACAGAGATATAGTTTTCCTTAGTGTGTGGGCTGTACTTAATAAAACAATTTTTTGTATGTCTCTTAAGCTGGGGTTTCCAGGAATTCTTTCAATGTGTTGTTTTGTTCCATTTTTTATCATTCCAAGTGCACCTACTATCACTGGCACAACTCTTGTTTTCAATTTCCACATTTTTCCTATTTCAATTTCCAGGTCTTTATATTTTGACAGATTTTCAAATTCCTTGATTGCTATGTTACAATCCGCTGGACAAGCCATATCAATTAATAGACAAGTTTTCTCCTTCTGGTTTTTAACAATAATGTCTGGCCTGTTTGCTTCAATTTTTCTGTCTGTGTAGATGGTGTAATCCCATAGAATGGTTACATCCTCTATTTCTGTAACCGGTGCAGGGTGATGTTCATACCAGTGTTTGCCTACAGCTTTTCCATAATGTTTGCACATTGCCCAATGTAAATATTGCCCAACTCTATCGTGGCGATTTTTATATTCATTTGGAGCAAGCACAGAACAGCCTGAGATTAGGTGGTCTATTGTTTCTTGGTGTTTATCACAAAACCTGCATTTTGGATCCATATTATTATGCATAATATTTGCCTGAAAGTTTCTCGTGAAAAGACTTTGGTCTTGTGCTGCAAGAATAAAGCCTTCAGTTTCGGACTTTAATCCAGATGCACGTAACCATCGATGAGTATTAACTTTGTCAACATTAGATTTATTGGCACGTACTGGAGATTGGCCATGCAGAGGTTTGTCTTGCCAGCGCTGTTTCATCTTTTCAAGAGCTTCATCTTTGGCTTTCATTTTCATATTTTTTGCCGCAATAGTTGGTTCTTGGCTACTGTTTTGCTTTTCTACAGAATCTATAACTGTAAATCTTGTTTGTATTTACTGTCTTCTTTTATTATTGAATATTTTTTCTTTCTTTCTTCATGTTGCCTTACTAATTGTATCATCCAATCCTTTGTTGTTTCTATGTATGTTAGTAAGCCAATAGTTGTTGTCTTGTATGACAATTCCAGCTGAATAAGACCCCTTCCACCTTCTTTACGGGGTATGTATAGACGGTCTACATCAGCCTTTGGATGATGCATCTTATGCTTAGAAAGAAGCTTTCTTGTTTTAGCATCCATTCGCCTGATGTCGTTTAGAGTCCAGTTTAAGATGTTGAAGCTATATTGGACAACTGGGATTGCAAGGCTATTAATGGCCATAACTCTATTCTGTGAATTTAATTCAGTTTTTAATATCATTCGTAGCCTTCTATAGTACTCTTTACGCACTATTTCTTTCATTTTTTTATGGTGAATGTTTTCGCTCTCATTTACACCTAGGTATTTATAAGCTTCTTCTGGTTTCAATTCTTTTATTGTTACAGCAGGGTCTAGGCTAATTGAGGATGTTTCTTGTATTGATCCACGTAAAACTGTAGCTTTAGCACATTTATTCAAATTAAATTTCATTCCAATGTCTTCGCTGAAGCATTTTACAGTTTGCAGAAGACCTTCCAGCTCATTATCATTCTTAGCATATAACTTTAAGTCATCCATGTAAAATAGATGGCTTATTTTCTTTTGTCCTATTTTATAACCACATTCTGTCTTATTAAGTTGACTGGTTAGTGCTATTAATGATATGCAGAATAGTAAGGGAGATAAAGAATCACCTTGAAATATACCTCTTTTGATGTTTATTTCATCGGACTTATAGGTTCCATTTATATGATTGAGGTAAAGGGTTGTTTTCCATATAGACATGCACTGTTTGATGAAATTGATGATGACGGGCGATATCTTGTATATATTTAAAGTCTTTAAAATCCAGTCATGTGGCACACTATCGAATGCCTTTCGGTAGTCTATCCAGGCAGTACTAAGATTTTTCTTTGTATTGTAGCAGTTTTCCAGGATCATTTTCTTAATTAGCAATTGGTCTTTACAACCATAACAGCCACGTTTGCACCCTTTTTGTTCAAGCGGTAACATGTCATTTCTTTCTAAGAATAAATATGTCTGCTTTGTTAAAATAGATGTTAATAGTTTATATGTTGTCGGAAGACATGTAATTGGTCTGTAGTTTTTCGGATTTTTTGTGTCACCATTCTTGGGTAGAAGAAATGTAATTCCTTTTGTCAACCATGCAGGAATTTTAGTGGGGTCGTC
The DNA here is from genome assembly GCA_037127315.1 of Ascarosepion bandense. Classification (NCBI taxonomy): domain Eukaryota; kingdom Metazoa; phylum Mollusca; class Cephalopoda; order Sepiida; family Sepiidae; genus Ascarosepion; species Ascarosepion bandense. The sequence continues at coordinate 1,042,897 of JBBBDQ010001196.1, forward strand.
AACCATTTCTTGAAGTTCTTTGGCTAGTTTTTTATGTGACGCGCTTAAATAATATAGCCAAAAGTTAGGAATTTTATCTATGCCTGGGAATTTCCAATTGTGTGTTTTTTTTAGTGCATATTTAACATCATCTTCTGTAATTCCAGACCATGTCTGTTCGGGTTTATTTTTCATTCGTTCTGTCTCTTGCGTAATCCAATGTACTTCCTTGCTAAGTTCTTTAGGGCAAGCCCATATCTTTTCCCAGAACTGTGTGACTTCTTCCATTCTGGGGGGTACTGTCACTTCAATTCTTTTTTTTCCTATTTCCCTGTAAAATCTCTTTGTATCAGTCTGAAAAATCTTGTTTTCTCTGTAAAATCTTGCTCTTTTTTTATAGCGTCTTATTCTTTGAGCCTTCAGTTGGATTTTTTGCTTTATTTTTTCTTTATTTGATAAGACTTCATTTTCATTCTTGATGTTATATTTTTTTACGGCTCTTCTGCTTTTCCTAGTTCTTACATTTATTCGTCTACTCAGTTCATCCAATATTGATAATTCACTTCTAAGTTGTTCTATTTCTTTTTCTATTTTTCTTTTCCAAGGTGGAACTTCACGTCTACGAGACTGCCTTGTTTTTATTTTAATATTTAATTTTTTTGTTGCTGCTGTTGCTGATGCATATATTATTTCGTTAAGATTTGTATGAGGGTCTTCATCCAGTATTGATTTCAGTGCTGCATTGTACAGTTTAATAGTTCGGAGGTTTTGTTTTGTTGGTTGGAATTTTGGGAGCTGTTCACGTTCCTCCATTGTAATACTTTGTATTTGACTTAGATGGTTTTTTATTTCTATCTTGGCTCCCTGTATATTGTTCTTATTTTCCGTCAAATAATTATCTTCGATCTGTTCTGAACTGGTTTTATTTTTGTCTTTTAACTGACTCAGACTCAGATCACACCTTTCCAGCACTTTTAAACTTACATCATTATCTTCGCAGTGATTTGCGTGTTTCACGGTTTCTACATTATGACCTGTGATTTGTTTGATGTTATTACTTTTTATTTCTGGTTCCGGTTCCTTTTCATATTTTGTTGATTCGACTCTTCTTGTTACAATTCTTTTAATTTCATGAATTTCGGCCTCTGTTAGTCGGTTATTACGAATAATGTACCTACGTACATTGGCCAATTTATTTTCGCCAATATACTTTCTATTTGCTTGACCAACTTTTTCACGCCAAATGTCATATGTTTGGCGAGTCATGTTTTTTTGAGGTTTGAGTAACGCTTCATGAAATGCAGTCATAACGACTTTGTACTCCTCACGAGACCATTTTATTTTTTCTTTCTTTAAATATACGGTTGTAGATCTAGCTGGTGAATTTTCAGGACCATCATTAGGATTATCCTGGTTGTGGGGACCTGAAGATACATTCTTTGTGTAGGAGTTTGTTCCTATGGCAGATTTTTCGACCTCAGGTAGGTTCCCTCCTGAAGGACGGGCTCCCTGTTTATCCACTGGAAGAGCCATACTGGACTTTTTATTTCTATTTGTATTTTTCATGTTTTTCCCACGAGTGACGCACGGGTCCAAAAGTCCACCCAAAGTTGCCCGGCACGTTGGGTAACGGTCTTTTACAAACAGGGTCCCGAAGCCTGTAGGGAATCGTTTGTGACCTCATAACGCAGTAGCCATTCACTCCTCGGCACGATTAACACCTTGAGTTGCGGGTTGTTGTTCGGAGTTTTCCTTCTCCTAAATGGGCTGCCAAGCAACATCTGACATAGACGCGATTGGAATTGAAGGAGAAAGACGGCTCAACGAAACAGAACATCAATATTACTAGAGTAGTTTGTTTAAAAAAAAAAAAAATTTATAATATCTTAAGAAAAAAAAAATCATGTTTATATTAAAACAAAATTTCATATTGAGAAAAGGAAAAATTCAAATAGAGAGACGTTTGTTGAAAAAAAAAAATGTAATAATTTGTTCGTCCACTTTATCTTTCATTTTTTCAACAAAGTCGTTGGTCAAAAATAGGATTATCATAATAAGATAAATTAAATAAGTAAATTAAATCAATAAATAAATAAAAATAAATTTATCAATAAATACGTAGACTTTCTATAAAATAATACCATATAAATTGTTTTTCATCGGATTTAATTTATTTTCTTGTTTTGTTTTGTTTTTAAGAAAATTATAATAGTTAAAAAAAAAATTTTTTTACGAAATATCGACAGCTAAAGGAAATATAATACGGATGATTTTATTTAGGTTAATTTAAAGAACAAACAGATAAATTAAAATAAAGCAGAATTTCATAAAAAAAAATTAAAAAAAAAAATTCCCTAATATCTAAAGAAAAAATCCTGTTTATATTAAAAGTTTTTAAAACAGAATTTCATATTGAGAAAAAGAAAAATTCAAAGAGAGAGACGCTGGTTGAAAGAAAACAAACAAACCTGGATGTAACGGCCGTTCATCGGAGAAAAAAATTATTATTATTATTATTATTATTATTATTATTAATTTTGTTATTACATTGATTTATAAAAGCTTTATATCACTACACAAAAATATTTGTTTCAGAACAATATCGGGTGATATTTTAAAATAAATGGTGAAAATGATTTATTTAGAAATTTTTAACTTCAGCCCAAAACTTTAACTTCATAGCTCAACCTAATTCCCATTTCTATTGAACAATATTGACACATCTACAAGCATATTCTTCAACTACGAGTCCCTAATTTTATAAATAACCTTAAATTCATCTTATATTTTCTAAATAAGTCTTTTTCACCATTTATTTTTAGAAGTAATAGCGATCCTCTTGAGAGCCGGCTACAGAAGGTAGCGGTTCGTGGGAAGCAGCTGCTGGTGTGTACATCTATTGATATATCCGACGAATACAGCAGCTTACAAACACACAATATTTATCATAAAACAGGCTGTGAGATGGTCAGTTAGATATTTGCACAAATGGTTTCACTTAACTGTGATCGTTACTATCTTAACCTGTTAAAGTCCAGGATTAACTGGTATCTTCCTCATTAATTTCCATCCGTGTACCTGGCCGTTTATTCTGTAATCCCCTAACTCGAGTGGCTCTGGGGCATTGTAGGATTTATGTCATCTCGCTCAAACTAGAAGGATAGCTCATTCTTTAAAAGGGTATATAAGATAATTTGACTTGCCAAAAATCTATTTCTCGATCTGTTAAGAGATGCGCATTGCAAGAATGATGGTAAATGGAAAATCGTGACATCTTTTGGCTCTGGAAGTAGTTCTGATTTCTACTGACGACGACTTCGATTTTCTACTGCCAAAGCGTTGTCCGCAGGAATAATCCATGACAGTTTTTGTATAAAAAGCAATCTAAACATTTCTTTTTCTTTTGACAGAATCAATTATACTTAAATAGGAGTGCGAACGACTGACCTCTTTTTTTCCTTTCCTAAATCTTGCCATTGCAATACACTTTCCGTTTCATATCTTTCTCTTGCTATACCATCTTAACGGGGTCATATTTTTTTGTTCACTATGTATCTCTTAGGTATACATAAATTAAATAATATCTCGCATTTGATCAATACAGGATGGGGTGGAGCGGTTTCGACCGTCATAAGACTTGGCACTAATTTAGCCTGTCAATTCATCACCATACGTCGTGGGACGTACTAAATGGTAGTCAAATGGCCATTATTTCAATTCCTCAACGAAAGATGTCAGAAGTGATAAATTCCTTTTTTCACACACACACACACACACACACACACACACACACACACACACACACACACACACACACTTCCTTTGCTTATTTTATGCAGGTTTTGTTCAAGACCAAAGGAAAGTCCTTTAGGATTTTTTACGTTTCAAGAACTTTTTTTTCCTCCGCGAAAATTTGAATATGCATTTTCAACGTCTTTCTAAACACGATTTCTCCTGAGTCATCCTCCTCTCCCCACAAAAAAAGAAAAATGTACAGACCTTAGAAATATCGTTCGTTGATATTTAACAATAGTTGTGCATAGAAATTGAAGAATGTAACCCAATACAACACACACACACACACACACACACACACACACACACACACACACTTATATATATACACACTACCGGCCATAATTATTAGACCACCCCAGTTTTTTAACAGAAATAATGTATTTCATACTATTTTTAGTATTTATTGCCAAATGAAAATAGAATGGTTCTTTTGTTATTATTACTTTGCAAGATTTTACAAGGCAAGGAAGTAAAAATGAACTCTTTCTAATCACCCTAAATTTTTTTCATTCTTTCATTGATGAAACTGCAATATCAGGAATTATCAAATATTTATAACTTCATTTAATGCACATGTTAATGTATGTGCAGTATTAACAAAATAACCGTTCTATTTTCATTTACAATTATTCAATTGGCAATAAATACTAAAAAATAGGATGAAATACATAATTTTTTTAAAATACTGGGATGGCCTAATAATTATGGCCGGTAGTGTATATATACATATATATATATATATATATATATATATATATATATATATAGTCGGTAGAATAGGTATGTGTAACAGTTACATTATTACAATAGTATTCATTATAACTATCGTATTTGCGGTATAGTGAGATCATGAATTTAATTGTCATTGAAACAATTGTATTAGTAAATATGAAATCTCAAAATAAAATAAATATTAGCATTTACTGTTCACCAACCTATAGACCATCATATATATATATTCGATTTGTAAACGAGTTATTACGCGACCTATTTTTCTACCATGAGTGGGGTCTTCAGGTGATTTTCGCAATAACTGATTTTACCGTTTAACTTTCTTTTTTTTTTTTTTTTGAGAACGCTCACGTAACGGTGTTTTTTTTTAACGCTCTCGTGGTAGAGAATTTTTGAACGAGCAATTTTCAAAAATTACAAGGAATGATGGCATTTTCATCTGTAGTTGTATAAAGTTACGAACTATTTTTTTAGTATGGTTAAAATTAGTCATAATTTGTTCTTTCATTCAACAGTTCTTTCATTCAACAAAAACGAACTGTTGAATGAAAGAACGGAAATTATGACTAAGTGTAACCATATTAGCTTCATACAACCATGGATGAAAACGCCATAAATCTTTGTAATTTTTAAAATTGCGCATTCAAAAATTCCCTGTCACGTGAGCATTAAAAAAAAGCGCTGTTACGTGAGCGTTCTTAAAAGAAACGGTAAAATCAGTTTTTGCAAATCGTCTGAAGACACCATTCATGGTAGAAACTTAGATCGCGTGATAACTAGTTTACAAATGGAACATATGCAAACGTTCTACATTATAATTGTATTGAACACTTTTAAATGCAAATGTGTACTGGTCTAACCTTATTATGACCAGAAACTAAGTAATTAAACAATCACTATTATATATATATATATATATATATATATATATATATATATATATATATATATTGTCATCCGCAGACAGATCTGTTTCGCCGTATCACAGCTCATCAGTACGGTTAGACTCCGATTGCTTTTTTTACCCAGGATTGAAACCCGACCGAAATGGCGTCAGCCGGCGACTCCTCCCTGGGCTATGGGCGTTCGGTGGAAGTAGGCAGACTTTTTAGCGCATATCATTATGTATATATATATATATGCATGGGTATATATATATATATAACCGTTGTGAATCTTTGTCGCCAATTATTTGTGGAGTTGTGGCGAAACTTCGTTGCAAGTTGTAGTGAACGGTTTGTACCGGAAGTAAGACACGGAACAAGAAGATATATTTAAAACACAGTATTAGTATAAACACGAAACTAGATATTCAAAGAAGTGTTAATAAATAGTAATATAGAAATAAGTAAGTCCGAATTCATTATGCTTCTTGACTAGTAGCTGTCGTTAACCGTTCTCGTTAACTACTGTGCTTGATACTCGTAATTGTTCGTAACTAACTGTTTGTTAGTCCTAATTCAGCTCTTGTACAGATATAGGATAGTACGAGGAATTAGGCACTTACCGGACCGGTACATGGAACCGACCATTTTTAGGCCTGATCCGGCTCTTTTAAAGGTAAAGAATATCACGAGGAATCAGGTACTTACCGGACCGGTACATGGAACCGACCATTTTTAGGCCTGATCTGGCTCTTGTAAAGGTAAAGAATATCACGAGGAATCAGGTACTTACCGGACCGGTACATGGAACCGACCATATTTAGGCCTGATCCGGCTCTTGTAAAGGTAAAGAATATCACGAGGAATCAGGTACTTACCGGACCGGTACATGGATCCGACCATTTTTAGGCCTGATCTGCATCTTGTTGTTGTGGATCTTCGTCGCCAATTTGTTGTGGAGTTGTTGCAAAACTTTGTCCCAAAGTTGTAGTGACCAGTTTGTGCCAGAAGTGAAACTTGGAACAAGTATTTAGGTTCAGAACAGTGGATTAATATAACAAGACACAAGATATTCAAAGAACTGTTAATAAAAAGTAAGATAGAATTAACTAAGTCCGAAGGTATTTTTACGCTGCTTGACTAGTAGCTGTCGTTAACTGCTTCCATTAACTGCTGTACTTCTCGGAACTGCTACTGTTCACTGCTCTATTACTGCTCTTGTACTCCTCTTCACTGCTCCTTAGAAGTCATTCGGGTATATAGCAAGAGGAAGAGTTCATTCTCCGTAGTGTGGTACCATCACAATAACAAGTATTGTCACTTAATACTGTTACCTTCAGCATCTGGACTCCAAAGTTTCATAGACGGGCCCTTCGAGAATCACTCCGTCTATTTCTCGATTCTTCAGTTTTATAAGCACGAATCATGTGAAAGTTGTTTTTCATAGTGTTTGTGCGTGTTTGCTCGCTGTAACATAAATTCGTTCGTTTCGTTATAATTTATCTTAATAATGCTTATTATTTATTAATAATTCTGATGCATCATTCGACAGTGTTATCCACTTCATCGTTTACGACCTCCTGCCAACAATCGACGAACTGTTCAATGCCTCGACGATGAAAATCTTAATTCATAACATGAAAAATTCATCAAGCTAAGTTTTATGATCCACATCGCTGTTGAACGAGACACCGCTCAAATTATTAGAAACTGACAGATGTAGATGTTAGTCTGATGAGGCTAAATTAGGGGAATATAGTTAATGTAGCAGAACTTCCCAACCGAACTCTTCCTTTGTATCAACGAGTAGCCTGATTATTTGAAATAGAGGCCCCATTATTTAAAGTTTGAAGTAATAAAAGATTAAAAGTAATAAAAGATTAAAGTAATATATATATATATATCTATATATATATTACTGGATTTATTTTTTAGTCCGACAGCTTTAATTATATATATATAAATCAGTTATTGGTTAAATTCGACCAGTTAGCAGTTGTATCAAAAAGTGCTCATACATATTTAATGTAGAGCTTTTAAATATTATAATTGAGAAGGTCTATCTATTATGTTACCTTGATTTCAACCGCCCGTTATCTTCAATCGTTTATATTAACTGATCATCTAACGCTTTTTCGAATGCATAATAAGGAACTTCCGGAGGTAATAACCGGAAGTTTAACATAAGGTAGGGGCTGGTAAAGAATTGTACACATTTTCATCCAAATATATTTTCGTTGGCGTTTACCTTCGAAGATTATTTGGACCTTCCATTTCGCAACCTTTCTCGTTCCGGAAATGGTACTATGGCTAACATCACTTCTTGACACAATCTGCAGACATCGCTACCGTTTCAAGGTTTGTTGTTTTTTAGCATGCTCTAAATTGCATAAGGATCTTTGCCAGTTTATTTTTAATTTCCACATGTGGTTGGCGAGTCTGGTAAAATTTTTAAGGCTTTCAAATTTGAATTTTGATTTGTGATTATGCTATCACTTTTTAAAATTCCCTTCAGAACATCCTACATATATTTTTCTCTGTCCATTTGTATGTTTCTTTGTTCATTTATATCTTGTACTTCTGCTTTGTAAATAACTGATGTTTTACAAACCCAGTCAAGTGACAATTTTTATTTTATCTCTGTTGTTACATTTTCCATTAACGATATTTTGCTGCACGTTATTTATTTAAATTGTTGACGTTTTGTCTCTTTATGTAATTTTGGAGATTGCAGGTGCAGCAATATATATATATATATATATATATATAATATATATATATATATATATATAATATATATATATATATATATAGTCACTTTCGGATACAGTCATTTTCTCACCGCCGTAATCTAGCTTCCCTGTGTCTTAGTGTATAAATACTTTCATAATAATTGTTCGGATGGACTCTTCGCTGTGGTCCTAGACTTTATGAAATAAGTGCAGTACTACATTAGCCTTTTAAAAAAAGTTGAATTTGTTCGATATAACCGTCAGTTCTATGCTAACAATTTCTTCCATCAAACTCACTTCCGGCTAAATAGTTTCAAACCAATTTTAATCTTCAAAAATTTAAATGCAATGTCAATCGCAATCTATTGTCTTGATTACAATCCTATTCTTCTCTCTTGCTCACTAATGTCTTTCTTTTTCTTTTTTGTCTTTTGATTTTTCACAGTCAGTAACCGTTTGTGTCTTAGTGGCTTTACTGCCTTCCATGAGGTGATATGTTTATATATATATATATATATATATATATATATATATATATATATATATATATCTTCGTTACTGTTCTTTTAGTTTAATTTATATTTACAACGATTTTCTTCAGAGATGTTGGACGAAAGGGCCTTAGGGAATGTCAATAAATTTCTTGATTTAAAATAGTATATAAATTTTGTATCTCCAAACATTTGTTTATATATATATATATATATATATATATATATATATATATATATATATTATCGCGGCTCGCCAGACACAAATGGTACAACAGTTGGTCTTCAAAATATCCTCCACCAAAAAATATCAGCCGATTATACTACCATGGTTTCAACCTTTCGGTATCGTCAGGCGTTATTTTTTTTTATAAGCATTTCACCCCGAGCAAGGCATGTCACTGCCACTACTGCGCAGGGGGCTACGTAGAGTGGAGAAAGGCTGATTAAATATAGGAAATGTCAGAGGTTGGGTGATAGGCGGGTAAGGATACCGAGAATGAGGGTTGGGTAGATGAGAGTGTTCTGAGAATAGTTGGGAGTTAGTGTGACAGGAGGTGTCTATTGACCCTACATTTAAACACCTGGAGATTGTAAATGTCGGGAAAGCAGACTTGTGGAAGAGAGTTCCACAGGCGGGAAGCGCGAGAAAAGAAGCTGTTGGAGTAGAATTTACGGTTACATCTTATTTGTTTAACTGTAAAAGGGTGGGACCTAGTTGCTAATCTAGTATCTCGTGTAAATACCTGCTTAGGCGGCACCAGTGATCTAAGCTCATCGGAGCAGAAGCCATGAAAGTACTTGTAGAAGAGGCACAGGGAAGCCACATCACGCTGGTGAGAGAGCGGCTGCAGCCGGTCTGCCAAGTCAGTATCAACCACGTTACAGATCCTCCTTTGTATTTTGTCAAGAAGCCCAAGGAGAGCAGCAGGGGCATCCGACCAGATATGGCAGCAATATTCAATACACGGGCGGATGGTAGATTTGTATATGTGCAGAATAGATTCAGGTGGGAAAAATTTCCGGGCCCTGCACAGGGAGCCCACTTTCATAGCAGCAGATTTGGCAATGGATTCAATATAGTCATTCCATTTGAGGTCCGCCGAGAGTGTAAGGCCAAGGAGGCGTAGTATTTTACTCTCTGGGAGGCTAGCCTGTCCCATGCTAATGGGAGGTAGATGCGATTGTCTATGGTGATTAGTTGATAACAGCTTTGTTTTAGAGGCATTGAAATTTACCAACCATTTCCTACCCCAGGCCACTACGGATTGGAGGTCCCTTTCAAGTACGGCAGCGAGGTTCACTTTGTCGTCCAGACCTGGTTTCTGATCGATGCGAGAGTAGATTGTTGTGTCGTCGGCATACATGCCAACTTGGGATCTAATGGTGTCGGGGAGATCATTAATGTAGATCAGAAAGAGTGTGGGACCTAGGATAGAACCTTGAAGGATGCCCGCGTTCGTATGGTAGATTTGGGAGGCATGCCCATTTAATACCACCTTCAATGTGCGGTTAGAGAGAAAAGACTGGATGAGGTCAAACATATGTCCAGTTATCCCATAGCTCCGCAGTTTGCACAAGAGGCCAGCATGCCAGACCCTGTCGAATGCTTTGGAGATATCCAAGGCAACGGTTCGGGCTTCACCATTCTTGTCGAGTGCCTGGTATATGTACGCGGTAATGGTCGTTAGCATATCAGCAGTAGACCTGGTGAAGTGAAACCCATACTGTTTGTCAGAGAGAAGCCCGTTGGCCATAAGATGCTAGATTAACTTATTTCTTAACGCTTTATTTGGAGCGCACAAAACTTAAAAACGCATAAAAGGACAGTTTAAAATAAGGGTAGAAGCTACTAAGGACTAGAGAATTAGGACTGTACACACTTTCATTAGTTAATGTATAACATCTGACAATATGAACAGCTTGAATCCAGGGTAGCGGATTACAAAATTGATACATAATTTTTTAATAATCCAACCTAAGCTTTTGGCTTACATAAGCCATTTTCAAAGATGTCAAAATTACATTATATATATCATATGTGTGACGTCATGTGCTGTGATGCGACATTTGCTTCCAGCGTTTTATATGCACGAGTTTGTTGTTGCTTGGAAATCTTCCATGTAAACAAAAACAGTTAGTAATGTAATTTGACATCTTTGAAAATGGTTTATGTAAGCCGAAAGCTTAGATGGGATTATTAAAAAGTTATGTATCAATATTGTAATTTTCTTTCTTCATTTAATGGTAATGTTATTAAGCTTATCACAGAATGAGAAACAAAATTTATATAAAATAGACAACACTTGTCAATACTATTTAATGAAAAAATAATGTCTAAATACACACCCAGTATATATATATATATATATATATATATATATATATATATATATATATATACTTCCTCTTCGTTTAAGACTAAGGTTCATATTGTCATTAAGCCCTGTTTAGTTGCCAAATTCAAGTGCCAAAAAAGTTAGTTTTTGACGATTCGAAGTAATTTACTCAACTCGTTAACGAAACTAATTGGGATTGTGACGATGATTTTTTTTCCATTTTTTTTACTTTCTTCATTTAACTCTTGTCCAAGCCTGTCTTTAAAATATTTTTCATCTTTTCTTTTCTTCTGCCTCCTTCTTAAAGTACCTACCCCATGTTTACCTCTATTTTATTCTTTTTTGTCGTATATATATATATATATATATATATATATATATATATATATATATTCTAAACATATACTGCTAAATATAAGAGACAATGAATATCTTTTATGTTTAATCATGAGCCATTCTAAACATCGTATTTTGGCTTTAATTCCAGGTGTAAATAAAGATAAAAATTCTCCAAAATTTGGATAATTTTTTATTAAGTTGGTTCTAAACTTTCGGTTCACATAAGCCATCTTCAGAGAGGTTACAAGGACGTTAACATAAAAACATTCACCATCAAAGACAATTTTATCTTGTGTTGACATAAAACTTTGCTAAGCAACAATAACAGTTAACAAAAGCAGCAGACGCAGTTCGTAAATTTGTAATGCGGTTCTATGACGTCACACCGCTTGAGAGCTCGAAATGACAACAGAACCATATATTTAAATGCAATGTAATATGTCATGACCAGATTTAAACGTGATTTTATTAAGTGTAGGTTGTTTGGATTTAATGTAGATGGCCTCCAATATCTGAAGTTTTTACTGTGTGTATGAGTGAGGATTATTGTATTATGGACTAAAATCTGTCTGATATTATATATATGGTTATGTTTTTCTAAGAAATGTTGTTTAATTGTACTCTGATCAGAAAGGTGACAGGTAAGTCTACAGGAGAGCGTGGTTGTAGTAAAACCAATATATGTTGTCGGTTTATTATTAGTACCAGAGATACAATCCCTGAACGAGCATGTAAATTTATACATTACATTGGCCTTCTGTGGAAGATTTAGTTGAGTGCTTGTAGGGTTATTATGAGGTCAATTGTTTTGAATTGTTTATAATAAACATTACTCTTTAACAATGAATTGAGTTCTTTCGGTGACTGGCGCGTGTATTGTTACGTTCGGTCAATATTTTATCCTCTCCATATATTTTACAAGGACATTTTTAGTACCCTAAAGATTTGCGATGAAATATAAGAACAATATTTGTTTTTTTTTTATTATTTTTAAATACGCAGATTATTGAATAATTTCTTTGTAACCGGCTAAATCCAGTTCTTGGAAAAAAAACCTTCTTTTCCCCCATCTTCTGTTCGGTCCTTAATTGTAGGTTATACAAACGCGGCCTGTCTAAAGTGAAAGTGATCTTGATAATGTTCAAACCACAAACAGCTACTTCTTTTCCATGTATCCACAAGTGATGTAACTTAGAACGGTTTTTAGTTTCTTTGTGTGCGCCGGCACATAGCGTCGGCAATTAGATATTAGTTTTTGAAGACGGACGTCAAAACACTAGACTCGACTATTTTGCTATCTTATAAGAAATTGTCACCAAATCATCTAAATTTCCCGAAGAATCCCGATTGGTATTCTTAAGTCCATGTCATTTACATTTCCTGTGATTCGACCACCTGAAATATTTACTATCATCGAGGAATAGAACGGTGTGATTCAAATAATTACTAAAGAACATTTTGCTTTTGAGTTCTATCTCTAGTACTTTGTATAACAACTGATCGACGTCGATCCCTACAAATCTGTGAGGTTTTTTTTATGTTTCTATTCATTCTATAATCTGCTGTTTTTGTTAATTTATATATTTCGTCGTCTAAATATATCGTTTTTTCCTTCATACCTTTTTAATTAGTTTTGTTTTCTTTTCGTTAGTTTAATATTTGTATAGTTTATAAATAAAGTATTTTTATAAGATATTCTCGTGTTGTCTTATGTTATTCTGTGACTGCTTATTGTTCATTTTTATTGTGTTTACCAACGTCTAGAATTGAAGAATTCCTTTCCCATTGTTCTTTTAACAATTTATGATTGAACCCTGGGATATTTTTTATTTTCTCGTTGCGTTTCAGCTATCGTAGTCCAAACGAAACCCCGGGCGTAACAGTATACGCCGCTTGTATATAACACGCTAAAATTTCCCTTCTATGGTGCCATGCGCCTAGGGTTTAGGGGTATCGAAACCGACTGATATCAAATCGGTCGAGTTTCGATCCCGGCCACAAGCAAGTGGGTGTCTAGCAACACTGATTATCTGAAAAACTGATTATTATACAGCGAAACAGGCTTGTATGTGAATGACTAATAAATATATGTATTTCTTTGTATCTTCAAATTGATATATCTACGTAGTTCTTGTTTAAATGTTTTTAGAACTTTCTCGTCTGAAAACCATTTTTTTAAATTTAATTTAATTATTCCCCAAACTTTTTATTTTTCCGGCCTACTATTTATTTTCCCTTGTTTCTTCTCCTCCCCCGCCCCGTTTAATATATTGGAATGTTAAAATTTATATTGTCAATAAACTATATTTGGTCGCCGATTCAAATGCCAAATAAGTCAGTTTTTCGACGATTCAAAGTTATTTGAGCTCTTTTGGGTGCATTCTTCTTCTTTCAGCATTATTGTTCTAACTTTATTGAATCCATATTGGATTTATCGAATTTAACTAACTTAAAACATTATACAGTTTTATACTAGCAAGGAAAAGCAATAAATTTACAAACCTGAAATCATTTTTTTAATCGCTGCCCTAAAATTCTCATGCGAAGTTAGTGTTCATAATAAAATCTCATTTCGCAACGTTTAAAAACGACTGAACACCAATAAACTTAAATAAAAAAAAATTCCTACTAATCAATAATGGCGAACGCCTATAAAGATGTAAGATAATAGTGATTAAAAAGACTTCCTAATTCGAACACACCTAAATTCTTCCCGAAAAGCATTTTTAGCCAACTTAAGCACATAAATAAATATTGATTAACGATAATTTTTCCAACTACTTTATTGAAATTAAAGAGATTAAACCACATCAACACTAAAAATATAGTAAAACCAAACATTTATGTATTTTAGCGCAACCAGATGCACAAAAATTATAAACAGGATGAATTCGCTATGCAACGCATCATTAAACAAAACATTTAATCCATTAACCTTACAACACTTCTAATATATAGAAAATTAAAAATTGTCAAACTCATTGTTAAATTACTTTAATTATATTCTCCGAGCAGCAAAAGTCAGTTAATTTCTGCATTATTCTGACAAAAATTCACCAAACAACTACAAGCATCTCCCAACTAGAGTAAACAATTAGCTTAAATTGAGCTAATTGTCTGGACCAACAGAGGAGACAGGTTAATCCAACAAGGCATTAGTTTTTATAACATATGTGGGATAACAAACATTGTCCATAGAATAAAACTTAACACTCATAATTACGAATAACAACACGTCTACATCAAAACTACCAACGGCTAATTTAGGATATTAACAAAACCGCGTTATAAATCGATTAGCTAGATTGTACATTGACGACAACTATCAAAAACTATCATAAAATGACGACACCCACAAAATCAGCTTGCCTTAATTAGAAAAACCTCGTTGATAACATTATCATTCTAGAAAAAATCTTAATATTATAGAGTTTGTTTATATAAAGAAATCCATGCCAACTTTCAACTTTAGCTCATTTGACAATAGCAGGGAGGTGCGAATGTTTTGTGTTTTTTTTCCAAAGACACACAAAAATGGAACCACACCTTCATTTCTTTCTCATACTTTATAATTTGTAATACATTCACATAATATATAATACCGGTCATAATTATTAGGCCTCACCAGTTTTTAAAAGAAAATGATTTAGTTCATGCTATTTCTAGTATTTATTGCCAAGTGGATAATTCTGAATGAAAATAGAATTTGTTTTGTTATTATTACTTTGTAAAATTTTACAAGGCTGCTAAGAAGCCTTTCCTTCGGCCAGCCAATAAGAAGAAGAGACTAGCATGTGGAAGAGAGCACAAAAACTGGACACCAGAACAGTTAATTTGATGCATATGTTATTGTGCAGTATTAACAAAAGAACCATTCTATTTTCATTAAGAATTATCCACGTTGCAATGAATACTAAAATAGTATGAAATACATCATTTTTTAAAAACTGGGGTGAACTAATAATTATGGCCGGTAGTGTTCTTTAAAACCCAAGCAGTGTTACCATATTAAAAACTGACCTTTGAAAATAGCTAACGAATTTGCCGAAAGAGCTAATCATTACGGGCAGTATCTCTATTCTGTTGGCTTTCACCAAAACCAATGCAGGAATATTAGAAAAACTTAACTTGGCACTGAGGTCAACACCAGCTGGTGACAATATGTTTTGTGATTGAGCGAAATCTTAAGGTTATACGTATGCATGCATATGTATTATTTTAAGTGTGGTTACGGCCTTATAACGTTAAAATAACGGTTCCTCTACCCTCATCGAAGATAAGTAACGTTGAGCCAGGTTATTATTTAGGTTGATGAACGTTTGGGAATATTAAGTGCTGTAATTTTGGAGGTATTGTTCGTCAGATAGAAACTCATGTGATGATTTTCTAAACATAGTTTAAATGTTGCACAAGGCCGAATGTATTGGACACCCCACTTGGGATCGTCAATGCTTCTGTAATTTTTCTTTTTTTCAGGTAAAGGCGTTCACCTAGGCAAACCTATTTATCCTCCGGGTGATGTAGACTTGTTTCCAATCGAGGCTACAGAATCCAATCTGTATAACTATTTAACCCATAACTGGAGGGAGAAGTATTGAATTAATACCTTTCTCAAGGGTATTTGCGCGTAAGTGAATGCAACGAATTCAACTGGAATTCGAACACTGATCTCCGATTTCTAATTCCGAGCCGATATCCACTGTACCAACGCACCTCCTCATACAGACAACTGTTGATTCAAATCAATTATTAAGGCTGTAGAGTAGACCAGCCGAAATGCTATAGTATTAAAAACAACAGAAGGAAAACTGAGTTCTGTCGACCGAACGTCAGTTAACGTGATTGCGTCACTTGTCAAAAGAATGTCAGAAGCTGTATTTGCATACTTGAAGAAGGCCGTGGGGTGAATCAACCGAAAAAATGAAGTAAGAACATAACTAGTACAAAGAATGTATATGAGTCGACTGAACAAGTCTTGGAATGATAGTGTATCTTCTGAAAATGAGGGAAGCTATATTTGCACACTTGAAGAAGGTTGCAGAATGAGTCGACCGAATTACTTAAGAACCAAAAATGCTCAACACTACAAAAGATTAAATATAGATTTCAAGGGATTGCTTCCTTCACACTGAGGGGAAAACAAATATTTATTATCATTGATGAGTGTATTCCTTGCCTTTCGCTTTTGCGTGGAAGTACATGCTCACTGCAATTATATTGACTTGCGTATATAAATTATTTTGCATATATAGTTTTATGTCCAGGGAGTTATATGATTTTTAAGAGAAAGGAATAATTACTAGTAAATACACTGTGTACAACCCACAGGGAATCGGGCAAGCAAAAGACTGAACGGAACTGTGTGATTCAAAAACTTTAAGATACGTTTGATTTATACCAGAGTCATTTAAGTGGCATTCGTGATACACGCTTTGGGCGATCATGTCTCGGATGACTGGGTAGAATATTATCCCGCAGTAGGTAGTATTAGGTTGTCCCAAAAGTTCATAAACACTTGCAAAATGGGTCTATCTGGTCCAGCACAATCAAGACAAACGATGGGTTTAGATAGGGCAAGAGACACCGTCGGTTCCAAAACAAGATCGATTTGGCAAGAAAGTCATGTTGTGCGTTTGGTGGAACTTTGAAGGAATCGTGAATTTTGAGTTGGTTCCGAATGGGCGTGCCATCAGTGCCGAACTTTACTGTCAGCAACTTAAGCGGGTCTACGAAAAGTTGAAGCAAAAGTACCCGGCTCTGATCAACCGAAAGCACGCTTTGATGCAGCAGGACAATGCCAAGCCACACACCGCCAGGAAGACCAAAGACAAGTTTGAAGAGCTAAACGGCGTTGAGGTTCTGCCACATCCAGCCTACAGTCCTGACTGTGCTCCATCAGATTACGGCATTTTCCGCTCAATGCAACACTTTCCGAAGGGCCACCGATTCAACTCGTTTGAAGACGAGGAAACGTGTCAAGAATTCTTTGATTCGAAGCCGGCTGAATGAGACTTTGAATCAGATCCGAAAGCTTGCATATCGATGGCAGAAAGTCTTGGAAAATGATGGTCTTTATTTTGAGCAATAATTTTTGTTGTTCTTGTGAGTAAAATTTCAATTTTTTGCAAGGGTTTTCTGGTAACCTTGATTACTTGGTGAGTAAAATTTCAATTTTTTGCAAGTGTTTACGAACATTTGGGACAACCTAATATTTAGACAGGAGCTACACACTACTCACTTCATATTTTCGATAGAGTGTAGCAATATGATTCAATCTGAGATCTTGTTAAATTAAAAACAGCGGGGTTTGTCGCAAAACTCGACATGGAACATTTACTTTCGAACGATGGCTTTCAGTAACTGGAATCAGCTTCAAAGTTCAAGAACTAGAGTCTTAGACTGAGAGAAATCCACGGAAGAAATATTAATTACATTGTTAGACGAAGAAGACAAAACAAAGAAAATTGATGTCCATATAACTGACTATTTTGCGAAAAGAAAAACAGACGAAATGAAGTGAGCCTCTCAAAACGGACATAGACGACAGCCGTTGAACTGCACAGACCTCAGTTATTCCTCAACTCTACGACGTTTGCTAATAGCAGGAATACTACTTCAGAATAAAATGTAGTTTAGTGCTAGAAATTGTTTTTTGTGTAACGATCAGACCGAATGGTAATTTTAAGATACAATTATTTGATTTAAAAAACTGCGTCCTGTCAAAGAATTTATTGTCTGGTCTAAATTACAATGCAACAAGAATTCAAAAGGTCTTTGCGTCCTTGAGGGTAATGAATTATTTTTCAACCTACTAACCTCTCTAACAGACAAAATATCGCGAATCTCTCACTGCTCACTGCTATTTCTATGGAAATTACTACTTAAGAATAAAATTTGGTTTACTGCTAGAAATAGTTTTTGTGGGTAACGATCCGACAGAAGGATAATTTTAAGTTACACATATTTGATTAAAATAACTGCATCCTGTCAAAGAACTTATTGTCTGGTCTGAATTGCCACGCAACAAGAGTTCCACGTCCTTGAGGGTGATGAATCATTTTTCATCCTATTAACCCCCTCTAACAGATGAAACATCGCGAATCACTGCTCTACCGCTGTTTCCATGGAAATTGCTCAGACGAATAATATTCCTTAGTTCCACCAGTTATAACCGTCACAGTTAGGACCCGTTACGCTACGCATATTGCAGAGAACCACCCTCATTCCCTTCGTATTCTATTGCTGAGAAGTAAGTTTCACTCTAATAGCAGCTTCTCACGAATCACTTCTCTCTGGAACCGACTCCCAAGAGGATATTTTCTGATCACTACCATCTTGTCGTGTTCAAGACTTGGGTTAAACTTTTTTTTACCCCATATCCGCATGTACTTCTTACTCTGTAAACCTCTACTTCGAGTGGCTCCCAGACCTTGTAAAGAGTGAAAGTTATGTAAAAATACAAAATAGAGGTTATACTAAAGTTTTCCGTACTTCCGGGTAAACTCCCCGCCAATTTTATTAAACGTTAAAATATAACACCTAACAAGTGGCCATTTAGCGAAAACAGTCAATTGGGAGGCTAAAACTGAGGATGTCGAAAAGAATTCGAAGAAAGGGATCAGCACCTTGTAGCTTCTGCCGCCACATAAACTCACAGCGGTGAGAGTCCAGCATTGTTAGGTGAGTGCCGTTCTGTCGCTTATTCCTGAACTTGGCGGCCTCCACATTCGTTTGATGGGTTGCGTGTGGGCGCCAGTTAGTGAATCAATAAAATTCAAGATGTGATTCACTGTGAGATGGGAAAAATCATTCCTCACTTGACTGTATCTCCTCTACTCGTCTGTGATTACTGTGGAGCCAGGCCGAACCGACTGCTTGGTTATAGGCGTCAGTGTTGCTGAACTCCAGTCTGCTATTGCATACAAGAAACATTGTTTAGTCTCACGACACATTCCACCAAATACCCAAATTTTGTGGGTGTTCATAGTTTATTGTTTTATATTTAATTTTCAAATTTTTTGTACAAAATTGACGAGGAGATAACCCGGAAGTACGAAGTTTCCTACATTCTTTTTTTTTTAATTGTTTTCTGAAAGTAAATGATTACTGAAAAAGATAGTCGTAAAGGCGTAAAAGGAGAAATTAAGAACCACATCCCAAGAGGATATTTTTATGATCACTGCAATTTCAACCTGTTCAAATCTAGGATTAAACCTTTTCTTCTATCCATATCTACATAAACTGTGCATTTTAGTTTGTAAAATACAGCCTCGAGGTGCTCTCGGGGCGTGTACCGTTTGAAACTATAAACAAAACAGGCACGAAGAAGGAATTAAAAAAATAATTTAAACAGTACATGGCATGATAACGTCTTTTCAGCAAACGTATTGACGTTATAATAGCAGGCATGAAAACTGCCATAGACTAGGCCGGCAATAAAAAGAATAAATACTTCTAAACAATTTTTGGAAGGATAATGATTTTTCTCTTTATGATTGTTAGTATAAAGTATTGCAGTCGATAGTCAGATATCTAAATAATTCTTATACTAACGTCAGAATTTTTTGAAAGGTTAATGATTTTTCTTTTTATTATCGTTAATATAAAGTATTTTAGTCGGTAGTCAGATATCTGACTAATTTTTAAACTAACGTCAGAATAACATATAAATGTCTTCATTACTATTCTTATCGTTTTTACGCAGCTTTTGTTTCCTTTTTAGTTTTTCACCTAAAATTGATATTTACTATTTGTAATTGAAACTGTCAAAAAAATACGACAGGTGTGATACGTGAGAATTGTGTAATTGAACTTGTACAGCAGTAATTATCTCCGTAACTAACAAGTGGAATAAGGCGTCACCCTCTTCTTCACTTTGCAAGCGAGTTGTCATTTCAGATATACTCATATGTACGAACAACACTATGTCGTACATTAGCATTCACTGAAAATTGCTAATTACGATCACAAGATGTTAAAACTTCGGTTCTTGTATGATTACCAAAATTAAGAAACATCGAGCATAGATGGGTGACAGCTTGGGAATAGCAGTGACTGTGAGTTTGTGTGTGCGGATGGTGCAATGGATAACGACTCAGAATTGGAAATCGGAGAGCTGAGGTCAAATTTCAGTTGAGTTCGTTATATTCACTTACATGCAAATGCTCTTGAGAATTATATGAATCCATCTACTTATTTCCACCAGGGCACCTCGCAATGGTGTGATGGTTAGCAAGCTTGTCTCGCTAGAATCATTACAGTTGAGTAGTGAGTTCGAAGCTCACTAGGTGTCCTATAATTTCGTCCTTGTGCCACATCTAAGCTACGCTTAGAAAATCAGCAATTTTTATCAGTATATCATTAATATCTTACAATATAAAAAAATACTTGCTATCTTTAAATAAACTGCAAAAAGTTGATAACCCGTAAAAAATGTCAATGTAAACTGATGAGACGTACCTGTCAATGTAATCAGTCAAATAAGTGCAATATAATGATACATGCTAGGGCGATCGTGTCTTGAAAGAGACACGATTGACTGTGCAGAAGATTGTCCCGCAGTAGGCTACCATTAATTTCTACGGTAGACTAGTTACCAACTAAAGCTATATAACCAAATATGTTCTGTTATTTAACCGATTGCTAGAGAAAGAAGAGACCAATTAATAATTTTCCCAAGGTTATTTGCGCGTAATTTAACTGGAATTTGAACTCGGCTTTCAGATTTCTCGTTCCGAGGCGATATCCTCTGCACCACAACGCCATTATAATACTTCGCTTATATTCGGGGTATCAAAGACGAAAGCCCATTAGAAATATTACCATGAAAATATTTCTAGAAAGATACAGGGAAAGTACGTTACAGTGGTGAGAAAAAGATAAAAACCGAGGTGCCATTTGGAGATTGAAACATTGCAAACTTTTTTTTTTTTTTTGATTCTATCAAGAATCTCTAAATATTTACATAATATATTGTTTTCATTATCATACTGATCATGCGTATTAGACATTCACACGCGTGATTAAAATCAAGTTGAAACTGCCTTCATTTAATCACCACAAAGATCCTTTTTTGCCCTCCATTTGCATAGCTGATGCCAACCTTCAGAAGAGGTACTTTTGATGCCTACATTTTTTTTAATCATATCACCCCAAGCAAGGCGGTAAGGCCACTGGTGTGCAGGGGGCTACGTAAGAGTAAGAAGATTGGAAAAGAGAAAACCGGAAACCACATCCTAAACAGGGAACAAGGGATGAGCCTCTTCACCTGTTCAATAGACGTGGGTGGAGTGTGAACCGGGCGATAGTTTAGTCTATCTACTCCAATTGAAAAAAAAAAGAAAAGAGTGAAAAGATTGGAAAAGAGAAAACCGGAAACCACATCCTAAACATTTATGTTATAAAAGTTTGGCCCACGATTCCACTGACATGACCTGAAGCAACTATATCGAATCAACTGCTATGCCTACTGCTAAGAAAGTTGGTTTCTGTGTCATGCCAGAAAATTGTCTCGTCAAAAGACATCTTAGACATTTATAAATTTACCATTCGTCCGTGTATGGAATACTGGCCTGGTGCACCTGCGGTATATCTCTGTTATGGTGAAACACACTTATTCCTCAGATAATGGACTCTCACTCTTATATTAATAAGAATTAACAGGAAGTTAAGTCGAGAAGTTCTTGGAAAGTTCATTGGAGTTATTAGAAGTTCTAGAGAGTTCTTTAGAGTTCTATTGGAGTTCAGTAGAACTATTAGGCAATTGTTATTAGTTGGCAGTTAGCCGAATACTAAGGAGTTAGCTTTCATGGAAGATTACCAACTTCCCTAAAATTTTGGGTACGTTAAGTCGATTAGCGACCGAAAGAGCACGATTATAACCTTCAGTGCGAAAACTACTCCACAACAATCTTAAGATTGTTGACAACATTCAAAGACGGATATTGCAATGTAATCGACCCTGACCTGTCATCTCACTTTCTATTGCTTACTTACCGACGTGATGTGGCTTCGCTCTGTCTTTTCTACAAATCTTTTTTTATGTCAACTGTTCTGATTGCTGTTTTCTTTAGTGCAGAATTTAAGTGTGCTTCTAGATTGACAGTTAGGTCTCACCATTTAAATGTTGAACTAGCTAGACGCAACCGCCTCTTTTATTTTAACAGTTTAACTTCCACAATGTTAAAATGTTCAGCTTGATCGTACGCGTTTGTATGCTTATGTTAGACTCACCTCTCTATGAAAATGTTAACTTCCACACGATTGCTTCCCCGACGGCTACAATCTCCAGGAGTTTAAATGTAAGGTCAATAGACACCTCCTAACACACCAACCTGCTCCCATTCTATCAGACACTCTTCTCATCTGCCCAACCCTCATCCTCGGTATCCTTACTCATCTGTCACCTTCCTCCTGACATTCCCTATGTCTAACCACTCCTTCTCTTTACCTTCCCCTATGTAGCCCTATGCGCAATAGTGGCAGTGGAATGCCTTGCTTGGGGTGAGATGATTAAAAAAAAAAAGTTTCTTTTCTCGCACTTCTCACCTGTGAAATTCATGTACAAATTTTGAAAATCAAAGGCAAGGTCAAGTGTCATCTTCTGTATTCCAGAAACCAGTTTCTTTAATTTCTGTCTTGACTTCGAGTCACGAAAGTCCTTTTATTCTCTTTCACTCCCTGTAATCCCTCTGCGTATTATCGACATTGTTTGGTGGGTAAAGAAAAGAAGCGACCATTAACAAAACCTTGAAAACATCGTTTTAAGTCGGCGTTTCTCCTTCTTCTAGGTTTGCTGGCCACCCATGGATAGAGAGGTGAGTCTAACATAAGCATACAAACACGTACGATCAAGCTGAAATTCAGATCTTCCTCTAATGAAATTCGTAAGTAGTCCTCTATCTTAAGAATAGAGTGAGAAAACAACGGGTTGAATTCAGGGTTTTCTTTCAGGATTGTTTATCATCCAAGATGAGAATGCCCACTCAGCCCTGTACGCACAAATGTCAGATCAGGTAGAACATTTCTCCGATAATTAAATTAGAGAAAATCTCTGTATAATGAGAATAAAACAGTTTTCCTTCTCCTCGATTGGTTGGCAAGTTCAGAAAAGCCAGTCTGGCTTACTATTTAATCCACAGCCTCAGAAGATATCCATTCATGTCCAGCTCTAACTCTACTCAATGATTCTTCTCTCTGCGTTGATAATTTGTTCGCTAGCCGCACTGGAAAGCGTTTATCGCTTATGAAACACGAGAAGGAAATCCCATGCATCGACGATTGATCGGGTTATATTCATTGTAAGTGTTGCACTTTCCGTCCTTTGTTAGCACATTTCGCAGGTACTTAGATTTATGTACCTGCTTGATTTTAGTATCCCCAGCCTATAGGTGGCATTCTGGGCTCCTCAAGTTACTGATGACTATGCATTCCGTTTTCTTGTATTTTTATCTAGTCCTTTCTTTCCTTTTTTTTTTAACTACTTTCTGGAGAAGGTCTTCTAGTTTTCTTTCAGTGTCTGCTATCAGCACTTTGTTATTTGCGTATCTTATATTGTTGAAATTGTTTGCCGCGAATGATGAGTTCCTTGTATGACTTCTAGTTCTACCGGAGTTGCTCAATTGAAGGCGCATGAAAAACCAAGGCCGGTAGACGAAAATATACGTTTATAAATAGAAAAGTCTATTCAAGAGTATCCACCAGATAGTAATAAGGAAGGACGTCAGATTATAAATAAACAAATCGTGTATTCATTAGGAAAAAACGTTAGCAGATACGGCTTCGAAATGTCTTAAAAAGTGATGCACTTTTCATCCAAAAAAGAATCTGCAAAGTTATCGGTCCTGACCTGGCATCCCGACTTCAGTCACTGTTCATTTACTGTTCTTTTCCAAAAGTTGAGTAAGGCATTAAGAAACAGGACAATTTCGCTAGAAACAAGGAAGAGAGTACTGGATTGCTACGTGCTGTCCGTTCTTCAATATGGTAGTGAATGCTGGAAAATACCATCAAAGATGAAGGAAAAACTTGAAGCAACTGAAGTGTGGTTCTACAGAAGGATACTGCGAATATCATGGATCAAGCATGTGAGCAATGATGAGGTCTTGGAAATGATGGAAACAAAAAGGAAATTAATACTGAGCATCAGGAAGAGACAGCTGAAGTTCCTGGGACATGCAATGATGAAGCAGGGCTTGGGGAATCTGATACTAACAGGCCAGCTAGAGGGAAAAAGAGACAGAGGAAAGCAACGGATAACATATTTGAAGGACCTCATCAGGTGGATGACGGAACGAGGATTGCACGGTGTAACAGGAGAAGGCGTGGTAAGAGCCACCAGGGATAGGGAAACGTGGAAAGCCATGATCGCCTACGTCCTGAAGGGACAGGGCACATAGAAGAAGATCTTATACTGTTCAGATCACGGCCGCCAATGACGAATCCTAGCACCACTTCTAGGGCTCAAAGAATTGTCTCACTGTATAGGTTGAATAGATCTGGTGAGAAAACAAATACTTGTCTTACACAAGTTTCTATCTTTGTAAAACTTCTGAACTCGTTTCGTGCCCGTTATGCAGGCGATTTGCTGCTAGTAAAAGTTCTTGATTACTCTAATGTCCTTCGAGAATATGTGTAGGTTTTCGAGCATTTCTATCAAGTATCGTGGCATACTTTGTCGATTTTTTTGGGGGTAGTCTATGAAACACAGGTACACGTACTTCTGTCCTTGTATTGCCCTTTCCTCTAATATCCAAAGCTTAAATATTGCATTCCCTGTTTCAGTGTTCTTGACGAAACTGTTCTTTTCCTATCTCTGGCCTGATTTTGTTGCACGCTTTATTCATCAGGATTTGGATGATAAGTTTTTTTTTTTTTATGTGGCTCATTAAGCTGATAGTTCGTAGGAGTCCACATTTCTTTCTGCCTGGCTTCTTAGACAGTGCTATGAAGATCGATACGCTTAAGTCTTTTGGTATAACACTATTGTTGTAGATTTCCTTTACCATTTCAGTAATTTCGCCTACGCCAGAATCATCTGAAGCTGTCAGCATCTCTATTACAAGGTCGTCTGATCCTGCTACTTTGTTTCTATTCAGTTTGGCCAGTGCAGCTTCCAGTTCGGATTTTAATATTTCTGGCCCGTCGGTATCTCTGTGTTTTGTCGGCATGCAAGTTCATTAAAAATGACAGACAAGGTATTATGGTTAAGATTTTAGATCACTTTTCATGTGACCTTATATTTTTTTCTTTTCAGAACATAAATTATATAAAAATTGTCAAAATATTTTATTATTCTGAGCGTTTAATAATAATAATAATAATAATAATAATAATAATAATAATAATAATAACATACATAGAAACAACAAAGGATTGGATGATACAATTAGTAAGGCAACATGAAGAAAGAAAGAAAAAATATTCAATAATAAAAGAAGGCAGTAAATACAAACAAGATTTACAGTTAGTAGATTCTGTAGAAAAGCAAAACAGAAGCCAAGAACCAACTATTGCGGCAAAAAATATGAAAATGAAAGCCAAAGATAAAGCTCTTGAAAAGATGAAACAGCGCTGGCAAGACAAACCTCTGCATGGCCAATATTCAGTACGTGCCAATAAATCCAATGTTGACAAAGTTAATACTCATCGATGGTTACGTGCATCTGGATTAAAGTCTGAAACTGAAGGATTTATACTTGCAGCACAAGACCAAAGTCTTTTCACGAGAAACTTTCAGGCAAATATTATGCATAATAATATGGGGCCAAAATGCAGGTTTTGTGATAAATACCAAGAAACAATAGACCACCTAATCTCAGGCTGTTCTGTGCTTGCCCCAAACGAATATAAAATCGCCACAATAGAGTTGGGCAATATTTACATTGGACAATGTGCAAACATTATGGAAAAGCTGTAAACAAACACTGGTATGAACATCATCCAGCACCGGTTACAGAAATAGAAGATGTAACCATTCTATGGGATTACACCATCTACACAGACAGAAAAATTGAAGCAAACAGGCCAGACATTATTGTTAAAAACCAGAAGGAGAAAACTTGTCTATTAATTGATATGGCTTGTCCAGCGGATTGTAACATAACAATCAAGGAATTTGAAAAACTGTCAAAATATAAAGACCTGGAAATTGAAATAGAAAAAATGTGGAAATTGGAAACAAGAGTTGTGCCAGTGATAGTAGGTGCACTTGGAATGTTAAAAAATGGAACAAAACAACACATTGAAAGAATCCCTGGAAACCCCAGCTTAAGAGATATACAAAAAATTGTCTTATTAAGTACAGCCCACACACTAAGGAAAACATTATCTATGTAATGCTGGGGATGATAGGGAAGATAGAAAAACATGAAATGGAGCCATAACAACACGCCACTACCTGCCTTAGGTCTCCCCGCAGACTTGGTTGGTAGTGAGACCAAAGCAGAAATCGAAATATGATGAAAAATGACATAATAATAATAACATTGTTGGCGGAAATCGTTGTCTAGTATTGGTATACTGGTCGATATTTTTTTTCTGTATGAAAGAAGTCTTATGTTAGATATGAAGAAACGTGCTCAGTCACCGCATGATAGAGTAAAGTATGGAGAATTTGGGGTTTTGTTTTTTGGCGGGAGGGGGGCTCTCTTTTTCTGTTCTATTTGCTTTATTGCGTCTTCAAAGGATATTCATTTTTCGTGGATTGCGCTTCTCTGGTTGCATCTTTTTGCAGCTTCTAATTGATCGGATTGATTTCTGTCCTCAGCATTGTGCTATTGGGCTGATCATTGAATCAACGAATTGGGGCTTCACGTGGTCTTTTGCCAAATTTGAGCTCTGTGAATATTTTGAATGGTTTGGTGTTTGGCATTCGGGTTAGGTATTGGAGTTGATGGCGAGTCAGGATGGTTTTGAGGCTCTCCATCTTTGATCGGAGAACTGCGTTGTTCGTGATTTGCTACTGCAGTGTGTTCAGCAAGATTTGACGAAGTTTCATGTAAAATAATCTTTCAAATTTGCGTACGTATCTTTGGTAGAGTACAAAGGTTTCTGTTAATTTATTTATGTACAATTACGTGATTTGCCTTACGTTCTGTCGTTTCTGTTTACGTAACGTTTTAAATATTTTAAAAACGAAAAATGTTGGAGCTTCTAAAACAATGTATATAATATCTATATAATGTAGTAGGTTTCGCGTGCCGAGGAACCAGTATGCAATGCCGTCGGAAGCTTTGTTTCCTGGCAGGTAAGGATTCAGAGAATGGATCAGACTAAGCACGATTCGACGCCCGGCTGATAGACGTTCAATCGAAGTTTTACGTATGAGAACAAGTCGCAAGCCCCATGCAAGCTGTCATCATGAAAGCGCATGCCAATCCCTGTTTTGCTGCAGCGGATGGTATCAGCTGAAGTGTGTATGCCATGGTGTGTCGATCCATTGACATTTCAAACAAGTCGCATCCAAGGCTTCCATACTCAAAGATTTTGCTTCTTCCCATGTCATCTTCTCCAAACTTCTCTTCCTTCAACTTCCACGGTGACTAGGCGGAGGGAACGGGAGCCTGTTGTTGCTCAGCTTGAAACCTTTAGTCCCCAAATTGCACGTAGGTGCAAAGTGTGTGTTGGCTGCCTTCCGGAGAAATGACGGTGATTCTAGCATGAAGTCATGCATCTGAGGTAGAGAAGGCCTACTTTAAAAATTTCGACCGCTCACCCCAATCGGGAAAGGCCCTATAGCAAAACCGAGCCCAGCATTCCCCGTTTTCTGCGGTAACAGTGAATATATATATATATATATATATATATATATATAGTCATCCGTAGACAGATCTGTTTCGCTGTATCACAGCTTATCAGTACGGTTAGACAGCCGATTGCCTTTTACCTAGGATTGAAACCCTACCGAATTGGCGTCAATCGGCGATTCTAACTCTGAGCTACGGGCGCTAGGTAGAAGGAGGCAGACATTTTAGCGTGTATATTATCATTATACATGCCCAATAGCTGAGAGTGTTTTAATTTATTGCTGAATGAACGATACGTAGATGCCAGAGTAGCTACTGTTTTTTAAAGTCTACCATTCTTCCAGATAGCTCAGTCAGGGTGTGGGTGCGTAAATAGTCATCTACAGACAGATCTGTTTCGCTGTATTACAGCTCATCAGTACTGTTAGACAGCCGATTGCCTTTTACTCAGGATTGAAACCCGACCGAATTGGCGTCAGTCGGCGATATATATATATATATATATATATATATATATATATATATATATATATATATAAACAGGTTGCACTATATAACCCTAACCCTAATTCCTGTATGTTTTTCTGTTGAAATATAGGATCTCATTCTTACAAACTTCAGAGTTGTTGCGTTTTCTTTCTAATGAAAGAAAATGATAAACAAATAACAATCTTGTTGGAAAGAAAGAAAGTAAAGAACAAACAAATGTGTTAAAATTAAACCATTTTGAAAAGCAAAGATAAATACAACAAAAGAATTCGTTGGAATAAGAGAATTTAGATTCAGTTACCCTTTCAGAAGAATATGGATATATTCGTATATTGTGATACAGAACTACAAAATAGAGAGAGAAATATGCTTTCTTTCAGACTTAATGACGCTAAGCAAGCACATGGTTGATGTACATGTTTTATCACTGCCAGGAGAAGTCAGTTCTCCAAACTTTTATTCAGCTGTAAGCAGACTGAATTATA
This sequence comes from Ascarosepion bandense, assembly GCA_037127315.1. Taxonomy (NCBI): domain Eukaryota; kingdom Metazoa; phylum Mollusca; class Cephalopoda; order Sepiida; family Sepiidae; genus Ascarosepion; species Ascarosepion bandense. Next base: position 1,071,910 of record JBBBDQ010001196.1, read on the forward strand.
ATAAATACAAGAACCGAGGTCAATTACCAGACATCCATTGAAATTATTTTCGATGTCAATAAATGCAATAAGAGGAACATCCATTTAAATCAAAATACTTATGAGCGGACCCAAGTCGGTTATGACATATTTCTGTTCTTAATGGAAAACATTGTCTAAAATGCAGGCAAACACATACGCACGCTCAAAAATGATAAAAGAGGAAACTCGTAAAAATACTAACTTTCCCATTTTTCTGTAGAGAATATTTTAAGTAAATACGATGTCATCTAATGTAACCATATTGTCACACTCACACACGATAGTAATTTTCTAAACGGAGCTTTGATGTCGAACAAAGGCGAGAGGGAGTGTGGAGCACCCAGAAAGTATCGAACTCACTACTAAGTCGAAGTTGTTCTGGCGAGACAAGCTTTCTATCCATATAAACACTCCGAGGTGCTTCTTACACGCTATATATATTTACGCACTCACCCTGATTGAGTGCTCTAGGGGAATAGTGGACTTTAAAAAACAGTAGCTACTCTGGCATCTACGCATCGTTTATTCAGCAATGAATTAGAACACTCACAGCTATTGGCCTTGTATAATGATATTATACACGCTAAAAAGTCTGCCTCCTTCTACCGAACGCCCGTAGCTCAGAGTTAGAATCGCCGACTGATGCCGATTTGGTCGGGTTTCAGTCCTAGGTAAAAAGCAATCGAATGTCTCACCGTACTGATGAGCTGTGATACAGCGAAACAGATCTGTCTTCGGATGACAATATATATATATTATAAATTATAGTTTAGAACATGTACAAATTATCATCTACTACAAAATGTACATTTGGTTTCGACAGTGAAAAAACAATGTCTCATCGGGTAGTGTGAAAAGAAAATGGAAATTATTTCTCTTACATTTGGCAAATTGTGTGTGAGAGGTAGATGGGGTGGGAGATGGGAAATAAGAGTTGTAAGTTATCAGTTAGAATTTGAACGAAAAGAGGGAAGAGGAAGAGGAGAGGGATGATTAATGAATGTTTTGAAAGTTTTATAGACAGATTTAACGGTAGAAGATAAGGTATGGTCCTTTACAGTCTTTATGGTCAGTCCTTTGGGTTTCAGAAAAAGAAAAAAATAAGGAAATGTATATGGGCGGGAGGAGTAGAAGAGGTAGCGCTAAAGAGGGAAAAGCAATTGCTATTTGGTAAAGATATCTGTATTTGTGAAGTATACGACTACAAATAGAAGAAGATAAGGTATGATCCTTTACAGCCTTCTGACATTTCCTATATCAAACCACTCTTTCTCATCACTTTCCTCTATATAACCCCCTGTGCAATAAAAGGGGATAGGAATTGCTATTTGGTAAACATATCTGTATTTGTGAAGTATACGACGACAAATATTTTTGTATTTAAACTTAATTCTTATAATTAATCTACCTTTTTATATTTAACCTTAATTTAAAATTTAGGAAATATATATATATATATATATATATATATATATATATATATATATATATCGAGGAACCAGAATTCAATGCAGACGGGAGCTCCCTCTTCAAGTAGGGTCAATATATATATATATATATATATATATATATATATATATATCGGCCATGATTATTAGGCTACCCCAGTGTTTTAAAAAGATCATGTATTTCATACTATTTTTTAGCATTTATTGCAAAGTGATTAACTGTATATGAGAATAGAATGGTTCTTATAATAATATAATAATTTTTATATTAATATTATATCAATTCCCTTCCTCATACTTGCTTCCCCGACAGCTACAATCTCCAGGAGTTTAAAAGTAAAGCCAATAGGCAGCTCCTAACGCACTAACTCGCATCCATTCTCTCAAACTCTTCCCATCTCCCTAAACTTCATCATCGGTATCCTTACCCGTTTATCACCCTCCTTCTGACATTTCCTATATCAAACCACTCTTTCTCATCACTTTCCTCTATATAACCCCCTGTGCAATACTGGCAGTGGAATGCTCTGCTTGGAGTGAATTGATTAAAAAAATGCCTCGTTGCTGAAGTAAGTCACAGGTATCTCAAGAAGTGACCTCAAGATAATTTATATTTAAGAATATTGTTTTTACTTTTTATCACATTGTCCATCACGAATTTATCAAGGCAAGAAAAGTGCCCGTTGAAACAAAATTTACCTATGTTAGCATTTTAATATTTACTATAAGTGGATATAGGAAACTTGTCTATTCTAAAAAGAGATGGTAACGCAAAAAATGCTTGGGAAATTTTGATTTAAGCACTGATAGTATTCTTGCACTCAAATTAAACAAAGTACTGATTAAAGTTAAAATTTTCTATTAAAAAGGAATCGTTCATATAGATGATCGTTTTATCAAATGTGGCAGTGAAGATCAATCTCACTAACCAGTCGCAATTGATCTGATGGGACAAGCTTACAAACCCTTACACCAAGTCAAAGCGCCTAATCAACACGGCGTATATAGCGCAACAAAAAGTAAATTAATGTATATTCTCCTCGGGCTTCTTGACAAAATACAGCGAAGAATCTGTAACGTGATTGATACCGACTTAGCTGACCTCCTGCAGTCACTCTCCCACCGGCGTGACCTGGCTTCCCTGTGCCTCTTATATAAATATTTTCATGGCTTCTGCTCTGACGAACTTAAATCACTGGTGCCCCCTAGGTGTGAGTTTGCACGAGATACTAGATTGGCAACTAGGTCCCACCCTTTTACAGTGAAACCGATGAAATGTAACCGCAAGTTCTACTCCAACAGCTTCTTTTCTCGCACTTCCCGCATGTGGAATTCCCTTCCGCATGCTTGTTTCCTCGATGGCTAGAACCTCCAGGAGTTTAAATGTAAGGTCAATAGACACCTCCTAACACACTAACCCTCCCATTCTCTCCAACTCTCCCCCTATGTACATCCTAACTCGTCTATCACCCTCTGTAACAACCTGCGCTATAGTGGCAGTGGATTGATTAAAAATATATGTATGTATATAAATATCAGTTGAATCAAGAGTTCTTAAAGTCTGAATACACACAAACATCTATTGCTAGATGAGAAATTCCGAAGCCTGGTAAGGGAAATTTGAATCCGCATCGAGGGAGAACAGGAAATTAATAAATACGTATTCTGAGAAAATAAAACTTTTTGGTTTGATCGTAAGAAACAAAAATGGCGTCTCCTTTCAACGAATTTTCGTTGTCGGCTGCTTCATTGAAAACAAATAAGAATGACCTTTAACATATTTTCTTCTAATTCATTTAAAGAATTAATAATAAGAGAGTAAAATTCATTCCAAATTATATTAGTTTGAAGCAAAAGTTTCAGTCGAAAATTAGCTCAGAAGTTTTCGGAATATTTGTACCCACCTTATATTCATTATATACTAGCAGTATAGCCCGGGATTGCTCGGATGTAATGAAAGCTTTAAAACTAACCCAAGGTCCTGGAGCTCAGACTCTTTGGTCGTTGGCACGAAAGACTAAAAAGCAATAGTTATTTCCAGTTAAAGCGAAACCGTAGACTGAAAAAAAAAATGAATGGATGTAAGTCAAATTTTTATTTCCTGGTATAGATATCAAATAAGTATTTTTCGTCGTAAACTGATTTTGAGGGTTAAATAAGTCCTCTGAGTAAATGGTATGAAGGCTGAGACTAAGAACTACAATTATACCTACTTAGAGCCAAACCCAAAACAAAAACTAAAATAAAAGAACTGAAAAAACTACAGACATACAGGCAGATAAACAGACACACACACACACATACAAACATCTTGCCTTTTATATATATATATATATATATATATATATATATATATATATATATATATATATAATCGATTTTCTATTGTAAGAACTGCAACCTTGAAACTTCTGAATATTGTTCCTTATGTCTTTGTCTATGAGTGTATCAAATTTGATTAAAATCGGACCATTCCTTCTATAACCCGACTTTTTCGATTATCGATTTTCAATATTTATCGGGGGTACCTCGACACAAAACCTAGCTAAGAACATTCACAGACGCTTATAGTACAACTGTGTAAATTTTCAAGAAAATCGGTTCAGCTGATTCAGAGTCTATAGGTAACGGACACAGAGATACAAACACACACACACAGACAAAGTTCCATTTATAAATAAGTTTAGATATTTTTTTATCATTTCACCCCAAGCAAGGTTGTACAACCACTGGTGTACATAGTTTTAGATGAGACGAGAGCAATGAGGAAGAGGATCAACATACAGCAGGTGACGGGGAAAGGATAAAAGAAATACTAGTGCGCATAGCGTTACGTAAAAGTAGAACGAGAATGAAGAAGAACAATATATTGGGTGGGGGTACGGAGAAAGGAAAAGAGAAAATGGGAATTAAGGAGATAACAGATGAGCATTGACGTCGCATTTAAATTTTTAGATATTGTACCTATCAGAGAAGCAAGTGTACGGAAGGGAATTCCACAGACGAAAAGTGCGGGAAATGAAACAGTCAGAGTAGAAGTGGCGATAACATTTGACTGTTTTGACTGCAAAAGGAATTGACATGGTCGCCACTCTATTAACCCTAGTAAAGTCATGTAGAGGGGGCACTAGACGATAAGCTTGTCAGTGCATAATCCATGAAAATATTTGTATAAAAGTCAGAGGGAAGCCACATGAACAGTCAGACTGGCTTTAGATAAAGAGAAATGGCATCAAATATCAGAGTTTATACTCATCATCCATTGCCAGTCACTTTTATGCAACATTTTTCACATTTGGGTAGATGCGCCAGTTATCTTCAAAGAGATTTGCTGTTTCCTAAATATGTTTCCTCCATTTTAATCAATTCTTACCATCAATCTCTAAATTATCAAAATAATTGTGAGAATGGTGCCACTGATTGATTAAAATGTTCAATTACTTAAAAGTTGGGAATGATTTACTTATATATATATATATATATATATATATATAAGTATTCTGCGTAGACAGAAAGAGCATTTCATTCGCTCTTTACGATTGTTGGAGGGATTGTAAGTTTTTATTTTTTCATTTTGTTAGTCTTGTGTTTACACCCACTTACATTTTAATGTTTGATTAAAATTATGTTTTAAACGAGTTCCAACTTTCCCTTGTGTAAGTTATTTTCGTGTCCTGTCTATTATTAACAATAACGCAAACAAGCACCTTTGAAAATGTGTTGGCTGAAAAGATCCTAAGGTCTTTCATCATGACGTCAACTTTATTTATGTATATATATATATATATATATATATATATATAGAGAGAGAGAGAGAGAGAGAGAGAGAGAGAATTACAGAAAATGTAAGTCTGCAATCCTTGTTGTTGTTTCTAATCAAAATAATCCCATCAAATTTAAACTTTCGATGACTAATACAGTGTATGACTAATACAGTGTATGAATTTTAATTTGAATTGGTCGTATGGCCAGTATAAGAAATTGATTTATGGCAAGAAACATAGTTTTATACAAAAATATGTTTCTTGCCATAAATCACTTTCTTATACTGGCCATACTACAAATTCTTTAATAAGAAGCCTTACATGACCCCTATCTAATAATAAAAATTTTGGTTGAAAATGTAAAAATATTATTTAAATCATAATATCAAAGGCACCTCGCTCTAAGAGATGCACAAGATATCAAACAATTTTCTCCTACCCTCATACTTACATTATTTAACAGTGGAAATTGACTTTGAAAAAAATAGGCAGACGCTCACGTGGTACCCAGCTGCGCACATCACGTGATTGCTTTAAAGAACTCCCTTTTCCAAAACACAAAAATCACATTACAGTCAAACATGAGGACATAATAATAATATCAGAAAAATAGCATCCTTGAAAATGACCAGTGCATCGACTGAAAGCGCTTGGAAAGTTAAAAACTATGACAAATTTTTACATTTGTTTTCCTCAACAAGAAGGAAACATGTAAGAATACTTGAAAAATTAAATGTCGGCCGTTTTTAACGAAACATGTTTAAATGAATGATTGGTACAATTACGTGTTTTGGACAAAATAATGTGAACATCTTCAAAATACAGAAAAATGAATTTTAATACAATGTAGGACCGTTTTTGCAGTAATGACTGCTTTAATCTTGCGAGATACGGTCTTGTACAAATTCTGAATGGTTTCTAAAGGGATTTTTGCTCATTCTTCTGTCAAAACTGCTTCCAGTTCCTTTAGTGGTTTAGATGGTGGATATCGACTTCTCACTTTGTTTTCTAATGTGCACCACAAATGTTCAATAATATTCAGGTCTGGGGACTGTGGTGCTCTACTACATCAGAATGTTCCTCGTACCATTCAGGGACCATTTTAGCTGTGTGGATCGGGGCATTATCATCCTTGAATACTGCATTTACTTCCTGGAACAGTTCTGAGAACCTGGAATGCACCTGGTCGATAAAATGCCGAAATAATTCTGACTATTGACTCTGCCATAGAGGGAAAACTATTAAGCCGGCGGATTTCCATGATATTGCCTCGCAAATTATCACAGATCTCCCTCCATGTATTACAGTAGGAAGAAGGCAGTCTGGTTCATGTGCTTCTTTGGCTGTCTCCAGACATAAACTACGCCAGTGGTCGGAAATCTGCAAAAATTTCGAAAATGCAACTTATTTCTTGTGACTACTGGTAACGTATGCTGATTGTAATTACTGCTAAGAGGTTCTTATAATTTAGACTAGTTAAAGAAAATGTTCGTTTAATTCATGCTGTGTATATTTTATTACATATATTTTCTTTCAGAGTGACTTTATTTTTATTTTTTTTTTTTTTGCTTTTTTTGTCTCTAGCTGTCAGGTTCTTATAATTTAGACTAGTTTGTATCTGTTTTCTTTTAACCATTTACTATTGTTTCTAAAAATATACTAAATTTTTTGGTTGTCTGAAGGCCGTTTCGACTTTAAGTTAAAACTTAGTATTTGTTTTTTTTTTGTTTTTTTTTACAGCAATTATATATATGTATATTTAATTGGGACGTTAGCATCCCTGTAGGTCCAAAAAATATAAACCTACAAAGGGTTGAAGAACTCTCAAAGAGTCAACGGCCAGCTAAATAGAGGTGATGTCTCAATAAACCATCGTGGAGAAGGCAACGGGATACCACTCCACTATCTACCCCCGCTCAGTTATGGATAGATACAACAAATATATTAAAGCCAACAGCGTGAAGGGGGTTGCTTCCCAAGGAAGCAACTCCTCGCTCGGTAAGGACCGGCATAGGCAACAGGTGCCACCTGACCGTCATCCGGCGACTGTTAGCACCAACGGCGTAAAGGGGACATTTTACTCCAAAATTTGTCTCTCGCCCGGGAAAGAACGACATGAGCAACAGGTGTCTCTGGACCGTTACCCTGCGACTGTGCGCATCAAAGACAAACTCACTATAGGAACATGGAACGTCAGGACACTCAACTGTGGACAACTAGAGAATGTCAAACAGGAGATGAACAGACTGAATATCAACATCCTAGGCATATGTGAAACAAGATGGCCTAATAACTGAGATTTCAGTAGCGACACCCACAGGATAATATATGCAGGAGGTAAAAAACACGAAAAAGGGGTCGCTTTAATACTAAACAAACAAGTGAAGAGATGTGTACTTGGATACTGGCAACTGTCAGAGAGAGTCCTCTTGGTTAAACTCCGGTAAGGCCCCTCAATATAGCTATTATAGTAGTTTATGCGCCAACAACTCAAAGCTCGAAGGACGAAATAGAATCTTTCTATTCAATACTGGACAGTGCTAAGGCTCAGTGCAAAAGCCAAGAAGTTAGGATAATAATGGGGGACTTAAATGCAAAGGTAGGTAAAGATAGAGAAGGAGACACGAACGGCAACTTCGGACTAGGAGAGCGCAACGAAAGAGGAGAAAAATGGATCCAATGGTGCTCCGCCAATGACCAGGTCATTACTAACACCTGATGCCAATTACACCCACGACGTTTATGGACATGGAGAAGTCCAGGAGGCGACACGAAGAACCAAATCGATTATATAACTATAAATAAGAGATTCAGGAACGCAGTAGTCCAATGCAAAACATACCCAGGTGCCGACTGCGGAAGTGACCACGTCCCAGTCATCTGCAAACAAAAAGTGAAACTCCGAAGACTGAAGAAGCCCAGCATATCACCAAGGCTGCAATACGACACACTAGAGGACGATCTCACCCTGCAGAAAGAATACAATAACAGCGTGAGAAATAAATATGAAGAACAAATTGGAAAAGGATACTCAAAATGGGATTCATTAAAAGAAGCGATGGTGACCTCAGCGAACAACATAGCCCCAAAGGAAATCAGACGCAGAAGAAAAAACGAGTAGATGACCGAAGAGATCCTCCACATGATGCAAAGGAGACAAAAAATAACGCCAAGAGACGGAGCAGAGTACAAAAAACTGCATAGGGAGATAAGGAACAAATGCAGACAAGCCAAAGAGGAATGGCTCAACAACAAATGTGCAGAAGTAGAGAGACTGAACAGGAACAACAAAGCAGAGATGCATAAAGAGATAAGAGAACTGACAGGACAAAAAACCTGCTCCTCAACAGGATGCATAAAAACCAAGGAAGAGACAATCATATTAGAGAAAGAGGAAATACTCCAGCGATGGGAAGAATATATAAAGGATCTCTTTTGCGACAAGAGAGAACAACCGAGAATACACAAGGAGATGGTTGGACCGGAAATACTAAAATCCGAAGTGGAAGCTGCAATGGCCAACAGAAACAAAGCACCTGGTCCAGGTGGCATAGTGATAGAGCTACTGACAGCCTTAGAAGAATATGGCATAGAAAAGATTACCGACATAATAAACGAAATTTATAGCAGCGGAATAATACCAGACGACCTATGCAAGTCGATATTTATTGCGCTGCCGAAGAAACCTGGTGCAAACTAGTGCGAACTACACAGAACTATCAGCTTAATGAGTCACATTACAAAAGTGATTGTCAGAATCCTGATGAATAGAGCGAGAAGCAGAATCAGGCCAGAGATAGGGCAGGAACAGTGCGGGTTCGTCAAAAACACTGGAACAAGGAACGCCATATTCATGATTAGCATGCTCTCTGAAAGGGCATTACAAATGAAGAAAGACTTGTACCTATGCTTCATTGACTACGCGAAAGCATTCGACAAAATAAGACACAAAGAATTGATGGAGATGCTAGGCAACATCGACATTTTCGGCAAAGACATAAGAATAATCAAGAATATCTACTGGCAGCAAACGGCCTGCATCCGGACAGGTAGATACACAAAGATAGAAAAAGGCGGAAGACAAGGATATGTCTTTTCACCGGATTTGTTCAACCTATACAGCGAGAATATTTTGAGGACCCTAGATGACACGCCAGGATTTGTTATTGGAGGCCACAACCTGAACAACATAAGGTATGCGGACGATACAGTACTGATTGCGGACACGGAAAGGAAACTACAAGACCTCATACAGAAAGTTGCAGTGGAGAGTGACAAGAAAGGACTACAAATAAACTTTAAGAAAACTGAGTGTATGGTCATCAGTAAAAGATACAACCCAAAATGCCAGATACAGGTGGGGGATAACAGAATCAGACAAGTACAAGAATTTAAGTACCTAGGAAGTGTTCTAACAGAAGATAGAAAGTGCGACACGGAGATCCGAAGGCGAATTGGCATGGCAAAGGAAGCGTTCCAGAAGATGAGCAAAATACTAACACACAGGAAAATCTCAATAGAAACGAAGAAAAGAATGCTAGACTGCTACATGATGTCAGTTCTTCAATACGGCAGTGAATGCTGGACAATATCATCGAAAATGAGGACAAAACTAGAAGCGGCCGAAATGTGGTTCTACAGAAGGATGCTGCGGATATCGTGGACTGAGCATACAAACAACGACGAGGTGTTGGAAAGAATGGCAACAAAAAGGATATTGATGCTGAGCATCAGGAAGAGACAACTGAAGTTCCTGGGACATGCAATGAGGAAGGAGAGCCTGGAGAACCTGATACTGACTGGTCAGATAGAAGGAAGGAGAGTCAGAGGAAGGCAGCGGAAAACATATTTGCAGGGTGGATGACGGAACGGGGGTTTCCAGGAGCAACAGGAGCAAACATACTAAGAGCCACAAGGGATAGGGAGACGTGGAGAGCCATGATCGCCTACGTCCTGAAGGAACCGGGCACATAGAAGAAGAAGAATTCATCACATTTTCCCACTGCTCTATAGAACAGTTCTGATGTTTTTTACATCACTCTAAACGTTTTGCAACGTTTGTTGTTGAGAACAAAAAAAGGTTTCCTGATAGCAACCCTCCCATGAAAACCTGATCTGTGAAGCTCCCGTTGGACGGTTTTTGTAGAAACTGGATGCTCGAAATGGTCATTAAGTTCGGCAGTCAATTTAAGGGCTGTTGTTTTGCGGTCGTTCCAGACAGTTCGCTGAACAATCCGACTTGCCCTATCAGAAATGTTTGATTTTTTTCCGGAATTGTGGTTCGACGACAATGTTTTGCCGTGTTTTACATATGCAGTAATTACGTCAGAGACTGTAGCGCTTGAAACGTCCAGCAGTCGGGCTGTTTTAGTCATGGTTGCGCCTGCCATACGGGCGCCGACAATTTGACCTCTTTGGAAATCTGATAGGTCAGACATGTCGACGGATTTCAGTAGTTTCTGATGATTATACTGAAAAAAATTATTAGAAATATAGACAAGCAGCAATAGAAATAGATTTTAAAAAATAGAAATCTAAAAGCCTTTGACGGTGTTAAAAATAATTGAAAATCGGGTTGCTATTTTGAAGTTGTTCACATTATTTTGTTCAGACCCTATATATATATATATATATATATATATTCTGTTTTCTTTTAAGAAAAACTTTAAACACCGGTCATATTTCCGTAATAAATTTATTTCAGTCAATAATTGTTGTTGCCATATATATATATATAAATTTAAAAAACAATAATACTCCTTATAAGAACTGAATCAGAGATCTACCATATTACTGATCAACAGTTCTCACAAGTTTTGCCAAACTTTGCATATTTCAAAAAATTTAACATGAACACACACACACACACACACACACACACACACACACACATATATATATATATATATATATATATATGTTCGTGTTAACTTTTTTAAATCATTTCACCTCAAACAAGGCAGTACCTCTACTGATGTGCAGGAGGCTACATAAGAGGGTTAAAGTTTTACGCAGGAGAAGAGTGAAGACAAAGACGAACCAGCTGCAATAGGTGAAGGAGAAAGGGCAAGAGAAGGATGTGAACACAGGAGTGAAGAAGGTAGAGAGAAAGGAAAAGAATAAGATACACGGGGTGATGTAGAAAGAGCTGGGATTAAGTGGATAACAGATAGGAACTGACTTTGCAGTTAAATTTCTGAAGGTTGTAGCTGTCAGGAAAGCAAGTATATGGAAGGGAGTTCCACAGGCAGGAAGCGTGAGAAAAGAAGATGATGGAAAAGAATTGTCGCCTGCATTTGGTTGATTAAAATATAAAAGGGTGGGACCTGGTTGGCATTCTGGTTGCACGAGTAAATTCTTGTGGAAAGGACACCAGTGACCTAAGTTCGTCAGAGCAAAAGCCATGTAAATATTTATAGAAGAGACAGAGGGAAGCCACATCCTGCCGCTTAGAAATTGGCTGGAGTCGGGCTGCCACGTCGGGACGTTTGACATTACAGATTCTCCTTTGGATCCTGTCGAGAACCCTGTGATGAACAGCAGGGGCATTTGACTAGCTATGACTACAGTATTCCATATATATATATATATATATATATATAACGGTAATTTACGAAATTGGTATTAACCGACGTTAATGGATACTCGTATTTGATTTGGATGTTTTTTTCCATAATTAAACAGAACGTTTTCATTATTCACCGCTTAGATGTTCGAAAAATCTTTTTTGAAAAATATCTACCTTCCGGCTTGCATAGTCCCATACAACGGGCTGATGTCACCATTAGATCTGGTGTGTTTAGCACTCAATCACAGAAGATAACATTATAAGCCAACTCCAAACTGAGATATTTTCCTGGTGTTTTTTAGAAACATCCCTCTCTGTTCGGGATCTTATCCTAATGAAAACAAATACAACCAATGGCAATATTACGAATTTATACAGAAATTCACCAAATTGGTATTAACCAACATATCTATTTAGACTTATTTGTTTGAACAATATTTTAAATGGATACTCGTATTTGAGGATGTGCGTTGTGGTACAGTGGATATCGGCTCGGAACAAGAAACCGGGGAGCCGAGTTCGAATTCCAGTTGAATTCATTGTATTCACTTACGCGCAAATACCCTTGGGAAAGGTATTAATCCGTCTATTCCTTCCAGTTATGGGTTAAATAGCAGCGCAGCTTGGGTTCTATAGCCTTGGTCGTCTACCGCAGAAATCAATGGCAACCTACTACGGGATAATCTTCTACCCAGTCAGTCATGTCTCTTTCGAGACATGATCGCCCAAGCGTGTATCACGTATGGCACTTAACTGACTGACTGACTCGTATCTGAGTGGTTAGTCTGTTTTTCTATAATCCAACAGCACATTTTAATTATCCATCAACCGAAAAATAGCTATTTTCCTAAACCAGATTTCTCAAAAACATCTAGGCCTGTGTATAATTGAAATTTACTGTTTAATTGTAGAAAAAAAGTTTATCCACTTAAATCCACTCAAATACAAGTATCCATTTAAAATGATGTTGAAATATATATATATATATATATTAAGCAGCACATTTTCTTTTAGACACATTAGATTAAATAAATTGCAAATATTATGTCTGCTTATTTTTAATAAAATCCGTTTATACTCACGGATAATCTTTTGCGTATTATAATTGAAAGAAGCTGTAACGTTGACAGATGTTATTATCATTAGTTTCTCAAAATACCCAAGTACTTTCAATCTCTTTCCGAGATCATCTTCAGGGGTGTGAGTTATGGTAACAAAAAAAAAACGCAAAATGTGTTGCTAAAAATTACTGTAAATTTTTTCTGCTTCAAATATAACGATTGATAAATTGCTAGCGTTCATTAGAACTTGAAGATTATCCTAAATAGAATATCATGGTCATGCACGTGTAAAAGCATGAAAAAACTGTTCTTTTTACAAACATTTTAAAAAATTACTACAGTATTCATAGCTGGTTCTATCAATTGACGGCTTAACTCTTTTAATGAATATTGCCTCAAGAATCTATAGTTTGCTTTTGTTGTTTTCTTGGTTTAGGATATATATATATATATATATATATATATATATATATATATATATATATCCGAGTGAGTATAGAATGAGGAGAGAAAGGAAAAAAATTTTCCCGTTCAAAACATTAATTTAAAACAGTGTTCGATATGTGGTGTATAGAGCTGTGAATATTTATAGAAAAAAGAATATAAAAAATTAAAAGAAAAAATCGATCCTCTAAACTCAAAATTAAGATTAAACATACAACTTTATATAAAAAAAACTGATAAAATGCTAATTTGCATTTACTTCATAAAAATACAAGTTTAGATTTCTTGAAATAACTTCGCCTAAATACAATAATACTCCAAACTTGAATATAAAATAAAAAAATATAATTAAAAAATACCCTATAAAATAAAATAAAAAAATCCCATACCGAAAAAATCAAAATTGGAAAGAAAAAATACCCCTCCCCTATCACGTCTATCTAAGAAACCCCAAAGTGAAAACCTAGCCACAGGATCAAAGTAAATACATGAATTAGGTCCGCTAACAACAGACATCAATCAATTAAACGATAGCCAACCATAAAACTGACCACTCCACACGCCGCTCTCTTAGAAATTCTAACCAAAAGATATACCCGACCGATAAAACGTACATTCCAACAGATAATACCATTAATCAACAATTTCACACTCACACACCAGGTTCTTCAAAAATCTAACGATCAAAACGAAAGACACATTCACTTAGTTATCAATAACCCCAACCAACCCCCACGACAACAACGAACCAAATATAAACAGAGAATGAACTTAAACTCTTCCTCTTTACTTCTCCCGATGAAGTGTTTGAGTCCAAACACTGAAACAACCATATGATTGTAGAGAAGAGGACATATATAGAAGAAAATATGTACATTTTCTAAAACATAATATATATATATATATATATATATATATATATATATATATAGATAGATAGATAGATAGATAGATAGATAGATAGATAGATCGTTTAGTATATAAACAATTTATGAAGACTCTTCAGGTATGTTCAGTCGTAATAGATAGATAGATAGATAGATAGATAGATAGATAGATAGATAGATAGATAGATTGTTTAGTATATAAACAATTTATGAAGACTCTTCAGTTATGTTCAGTCCGATAATAGATAGATAGATAGATAGATAGATAGATAGATAGATAGATAGATAATGATTCTTTGAAAGCAAAAAAAATCTATCTTTTCACTTAGAAGCTTTTTCGTGTTTTTCTTTTGAAACTTTATTGTTGCTATCATTTACGCCCGAGATTATGCTTTGCTATGAGCCCCTGAGTAATTCTTAAGTCCAGCTTCACTTTACATATCTTTTTCAGGCGTAGCAAACATAAAATCTGTCTATTACCGACGTTGGAAAATTGCCTTTCATGTGGACAATCATGTGACGTTTGAGTCCCATACAGACTTAAGGTTGCATTCACAGTAGTTTGCTCTCTCTCTCTCTCTCTCTCTGTCTGTCTGTCTGTCTCTCTCTCTCTCTCTCTCTCTCTCTCTCTCTCTGTCTTTCTCTCTCAGTCCGTGAGTATACCTCTGAACTATGGGGGCTCGGTAGAGGTTGGTGGACTTTAGCGTGTTATAGTTTGCTTTTGTTGTTTTCTTTTGTCGTAAGCACATTCCAGTACCCGATAGTGTTCACATGACTGAATATCAAATATTTATTTAAAATATATAACATAAATATGTAAAAGTTTCACTACAAAAGTAGCTCTTTTGTTTCGACACTACTTGTGTCTTCTCAAGTGGTGGTGCTGATTTCAAGTTGAAGAGTTTTAAAGGGTTCAAAACTAGCCAAACACCCTAAATCAAGGGGACATTGTTATTAACTGGTTCAAAGGTATCCACAATAAAAAAAAATTGCACTTTATACAATTTGACATAATATGTAAGAATAGTGTTATATTAATGTGGAATTTTATTCCATCCAAATATATATATATATATATATATATATATATATATATATATATATATATATATATACTACCTGGCCATAATTATTGGGCCACCCCAGTGTTTTAAAAAATGATGTATTTCATACTATTTTAGTATTTATTGCCAAGTGGATAATTCTAAATGAAAATGGAATGGTTCTTCTGTTAATGCTGCACAATAACATGTGCATCAAATGAACTGGTCTAGTGTCCAGTTTTTGTGTTCTCTTCTCCATGCTAGTCTCTTCTTATTGGCTAGCCGAAGCAAATGCTTCCTGGCTGCCTTGTAAAATTTTTCAAAGCAATAATAACAAAATAACCATTCTATTTTC
>JBBBDQ010001196.1:1092500-1205000 GCA_037127315.1 Ascarosepion bandense
ATGCAATGTAATATGCTATTTCCTGTTTTAAAGTTGATTTTATTGAGTGTTGGTTGTTTTGATTTGATGTACATGGCCTCCAATATCTGCAGGTTCCTCTTACTGTGTGTATGAGTAAGGATCACCGTATTGTTGACCAAAATCTGTCTGATATTACCTACATGTTTATGTTTTTCAGAGAAATGTTGTTTAATAGTACTCTGATCAGAAAGATGACATGTAAGTCTACGGGAGAGCGTGGTTGTGGTAAAACCAATATATGTACTAGGTTTTTGAGTAGTATCAGAGATGCAATCTCTGAATGGGCATGTAAATTGGTACACTACATTGCCGTTGCCAAGCGGAGTTTTATGTCAACACAAAATAGAATCGTCGGTGATGGTGGATTTTATAATATTTCAGTTTAAACTACCTCTCTGAAGATGGCTCATGTGAGCCGAAAGCTTAGAAGAAAACCAATAAATAATTATCCAAATGTTGGAGAATTTTTGTCTTTATTTTCAACTGAAATTAAAGCAAAAATACGACGTTTAGAACGGCTCATGATTAAACATAATAGACATTCATTGTCTCTTATATTTAATAGAATATGTCTAGAAAATTACTTGCTGCCTCGATATACTAAATATATATATATATATATATATATATATATATATATATATATATAAGTGTTTGATCATAATTAAATTAGACTAGTGTAAAAAAAAAGTTCAATACATTTATATTGAAGAAATTTTGAATATTTATAATTTTGAAAAGGATTTTTTCTGTAACCTGGGTTTCAACCTTTCAGTATCCTCAGTCTATTTATTATAACTGAATTTCCGTTTTCCAAACTAACAAACGGGGATTTCATACGAACGCGCGACTACAATTTCTTTACAACCGACAATTTTCAAAATGTAAGGAGGAGTTACTTGAGAATCTTAAAAAACTTTCATCCATCTTGCATGAACTTAATATGTATTTATCGATGTGATTACATCTGGACATTATTTCTGATATATATATATATATATATATATATATATATATATATATATATATATATGATTTTAAATTTGCTCTATTTATTGAAGAAGACTGCTCAGTATCCGGAAAAGAATTTTTGCAATTATAAAAGTCTACTCTTTAATGACCACACACACACACACACACACACACATACGCAATTTTCTAAGCGCAGTATGGTTCTGGCACAAGGCCGAAAATATGGGACACCCAGTGAAAATCGAACTCACTATTCAATTGTTATGATTCTAGCAAGACAAGCTTGCTAACCATTGCACCACCTCGAGGTGCCCTAGATAGAAAGAAAGAAAGAAAGAAAGAAAGAAAGAAAGAAAGAAAGAAAGAAAGAAAGAATCTCTACACTTTCTTGTTTAGTTTAAGATTCCAAAATTATACCAAGAAACAACTCCAGGTGCCCAGACGTGGGACATTATGGAGACTTTCTAAGCGAACCTTAAATGTGGTACAAGTCCGAAAGTATGCTACACTCAATGAGGATCCAATTCACTACTCAACTGTTATAGTTCTCGCGAGACAAGCTTGCTAACCATTACACCACCTCCAGGTGCCCAAAATAGATAGATAGATAGATAGATAGATAGATAGATAGATAGATCGTTTAGTATATAAAGAATTTATGAAGACTCTTCAGCTATGTTCAGTCCGTAATAGATAGATAGATAGATAGATAGATAGATAGATAGATAGATAGATAGATAGATCGTTTAGTATATAAATAATTTATGAAGACTCTTCAGCTATGTTCAGTCCGTAATAGATAGATAGATAGATAGATAGATAGATAGATAGATAGATAGATAGATAGATAGATAGATAGATAGATCGTTTAGTATATAAACAATTTATGAAGACTCTTCAGCTATGTTCAGTTCGTAATAGATAGATAGATAGAATCTCTACATTTTCTTGTTTAGTTTCTGATTCCACAATCATACCATGGAACAAAATTAACTCCGCTGTATTTGCTTTTTCATATTTCGAGTGTATGTTGCTTTGTAACAATAACACACGTGAAACGTTAATAATCATTGTCATGGCCATTATCCTTTCCGTTTATTTACTTTGATATTACCTTTCCCAAATCAATATCCCCATTGCTGGAGGCAAGATTAGTTTATAATTATCTCCCTTTTAACACTATCGACGGAAATACTTATTACAAAATTAGCAATTGTTTTTAATCGATTCTGCGGCGTCGACTGCAAGTGATTAGATCACTGAAAATATGTTCAAATTCTATCGTTTCAAAATAATTACCAACAATTTTAGAGTTTCGGCGATATGGCTTATTCTAACAACGATAATATAATATACGAGTAGGACCGTGTCGTCGAAAATGACGGCAAAATACTTATACCGATATGACATGACGGTAACATGTATATTGATGTACGTACTATTCAGTATCTTACATAAAGACAAGAAAAAAAACAAAGTAAAATAGTACACCGTCCAGAGTGTGACAGGAGGGGTATGCATACACACACACACACACACAGACACACACACACACACACACACACACATATATATATATATATATATATAGAGAGAGAGAGAGAGAGAGAGAGACAAATAAATACACAAGCGGTTTTTATTACAATAGAGAAGATATATATGTATATGCATTGCAATATGTATCCCCCCTCTCTCTCTCTCTCTCTCTCTATATATATATATATATATATATATATATATATATATAGCTATAAAAGTTAGTAAAAAGGTTGATATATATAAGATACACGAGGTGATGGGGAAAGGATGAGAGAAGGACTGGGGTCAAGTGGACAAGAGATGTGAATTGACGTCTGCATTGAAATATTTATAGATTGTTGCCATCAGGGGAGCATGTATAGAAAAGGGAGTTCCATAGGCGGGAAGTGCGAGAAAGGAAGCTGATTGAGAAGAAGTGGTGGCTGCATTTAGTTGATTTAACTGTAAAAGGGTGGGACCTTTTTGCCAGTTTGATTGCTCGAGCAAATTCTTGTGGAGGGGGCATCAGTGAACTAAGCTCGTGGGAACAGAAGCCATGAAAATATTTGTAGAAGAGACAGAGGGAAGCCACATCCCGCCGGTAAGAAAGTGGCTGGAGTCGAATTGCCAGGTCGGTTCCGATCACGTTACAGGTCCTTTGGAGCCTTTCGAGGACCCTGAGATGAATGGAACGGGCGCCCAACCAGATATGACAACAGTATTTGAAATATAGACTTTAGTCAGAAAAAAACTTTCTGACTTTACACAGTGCTCTAATCTTCTTAGCAGTGGATGCAGCTATCGACGCAATGTAGCCGTTCTACTTCAGGTTGGTTAAAAAGTAAGGCAAAGTGAGGACGGTATGTTGCTCTCCAGGAAACGAACGTCAGCTATTCTGATGGCCGGCAGAAACATTAATTTATCTAAACTTATTTATAAATGGAACTTTGTCTGTGTGTGTGTGTGTGTATGTCTGTGCGTGTGTGTGTGCGTGTGTGTGTGTGTGTGTGTGTGTGTGCGTGTGTGTGTGTGTGTGTCCGTTACCTATAGACTCCGAAACGGCTGATCCGATTTTCTTGAAAATTTACACAGTTGTGCTATAAGCGTCTGCGAGTGTTCTTAGCAAGTTTTTGTGTCGAGGTACCCCCGATAAATATCGAAAATCGATAATCGAAAAAAATCCGGGTTATAGAAGGAGTGGTCCGATTTTAATCAAATTTGATACACTCATAGACAAAGACATAAGAAACGATATTCAGAAGTTTCAAGGTTGCAGATCTCACAATAGTGCAGAAAATTTGATATTGATACCAGGAAATCAAAATTTGACTTACATCCATTCATTTTTCTTTCAGTCTACGGTTTCGCTTTAACTGGAAACAACTATTGCTTTTTTAGTCTTTCGTGCCAACGTCCAAAGAGACTGGGCTCCAGGACCGTGGATTATTTTTAAAGATTTCATCACACCCGAGCAACGCCGAGCCATACTGCTAGTGGTGAATAAAGAACAGTTTTAGTTTTGGAGGCATTAAGATTTAAAGGCCACCTCTTGCTCCAATTAACCACTGATTTTCATGAGCAGCAACCAGGTTTACTTTTTAAGTTTTGGCAGATTTCTTATTGAGATGGGAGTAAATGGTGGTGTCATCTGCATAGATGCCAACTTAGAAACTGATGACATTTAGATAGATTTGATGATGAGCAGAAACAGCGTAGAACCTACGATAGAGTTTTAAGGGTCACAGGCGTTCGTGTGAAATGATGTGGATATTTGTTAGTTCAAAATGACATTCATTTCATTATTTGATAGGAACGATTGAATTAAATCAAATAGTCATCTAGTAATACCGTATCCCCGGAGCTTGAGCAGAATTCCAACATGCCAAATCCTGTCAATCGCTTTTGAAATATCTCGAACCACAACAGGAGCTTCGCTAATATTATTATGAGTATGGTATACACGTTTAGTGATGGCCGTTAGAGTATCAGCAGTCGACCTGGCAAAGCGGAAGCTATATTGTTTTTCAGAAAGCAGGTTTGAGAAAATTATAAGCTTAACAACATCAGCATTGATTAGATTCTTTAATAATTTGCCGAAAAATGGTAAGAGGTAACTAGGATGATAGTTACGGGAGTCTGAGTGTTCACCAGAGTTCTTAATAACAAGAACTACAGATAAGGTCTTTCAACTAGAGGAAAGCAGGAAGCAGACTAGCAACAGTTATAGTGTTTAGAGTGTACTAGAGCCAGCTCTGGGGTACATTTCTTTAGGACAATGGTTGGGATTCCATCACCTCTGATTGCTTTATGCGAGTCTAATTTACAAATGGTTCCGAAACCAGAGACCGGATTATGTATATATCTCTCAGTTGAACCTCTATTCTAAGTGTAAAATCGGGTGTGGTTATTTCAAATTGAGTTGGAAAAGAATTTGCGAGCAAAGCATTCAACCTTATGCGCTGTAGATATAAGTAATTTGAACAGATTGAATAGAAGGAGATAGAAAGTTGACTGCTGTTCAGCACATTCTTACAGAGCCGCCAGTAATCCTTAGAATCGAAATTGAGTTTTTTATTTTGTTGTTTCTTTCTATAATCATATCGCCCCAAGCAAGATAGTTTACTGCTACTGGTGTAAATGGGGTTACATAGGAGGAAAGTTATGAGAAAGGATGACAGGTTATAGGGGGTGTCAGGAAGTGGGTAAGAGAAGGTTGAGAATACTGAGGAAAGTGGAATGGACGGAGAAAGGAGAATGAGAAAGACGATGCAAGTCAGTGAGATAGGAAATGACTATTGACTTTACATTTAAATTCTTAGAGCTTGTAGCTGTCGGGGAAGTAAGCAACAGAAAGGAATTCCACAGGCGGGAAGTGCGAGAAAAAAAAAGCTGATGGAGGACAATTTGCGTTTCCATTTTATTGGCTTCAAAGTAAAAAGGTGAAGAAGTCGTGAAAGTATTTGTGGAAGAGACACAGGGAAGCCACATTACGCTGGTGATAAAGTGACTGTATCTGAGCTGCCAAGTCGGAATCGATCACATTACAGATTCTCCGTTGGATCTTGTCAAAGGCCCCTAGGTGGATAGCAGGGGCACCCGGCTATATATGGCAGCAGCAGTGAATGCATGGGCGGATGGTAGATTTATATATGGGCAGGATGGACTCAAACGGGAAAAACTTCCTGGCCCTACACAGTGAACCGACCTCTTAGCAGCGGATTTAGCTATGGATTCTATATAGTCATTCCAATGAAGTCTGTTGTGAGAGTTAATCCGATTAGGTGCAGTGTTTTGCTTTCAGGAGACTAGCTGATCCATACTAATGGGGGATAGGAACGATTATCTGTGATGGTTAATAGACAGCAGCTTCGATTTTAAAGCATTAAAATTCACGAGCCATTTCTTACCCCAGTCCACCACAAATTGGAGGTCCTATTGAAAAATTCAAGATTTCAATAGCAACAAAATCAGTGACAGCGAGTTTAAGCCATTTAACTTGATGGATGTTAAAGTCCCCGAACAGAAATATATTCGCAAATGGACATAGGAAAATGACCTTGTCTATATTGTCAGAAAGAAAATCGAGCGCAAAAAATGGTCTGGAGATTTAAGAAAACGTCCCTAGCTAGAGGGTTATTTTCACGGACATAAACTCTCAGGTCATGCATATAGAGTTTAGAGTCCTTCCTAAAGATAGGAGGGTAACCAGGAATAAATGAAATCAGAGGAGATGATTGCAGAGTTAAGATTGGTTTCACAGAGGAATATGATGTCTGGGGACTTTTCGAAGAGAAACAATTCCACGCTGTAAAAATTTGGTACGAATTCCACGGATATTGGAGAAAGAAATGTTGAGGGTTTAAGTGATTTTTGTTTGGCTGGTTTACATTTAGATCTTTGATTGCTTATCGTCGTCATGGTGAGTTTTTGGGGGGTATAAAGAGGCCTAGGGTTTTACTAGCAGTTGGTTGTTAAATGCAACATGTGTTAAAAGGAAAGCGGTGCAATTTGCAGCACAGTGTGACTTCAAGTTTGCCCACCGGAAATGCTTGCGGAACATAGCACTGTGCAAGAACCCTGATATTATTCGAATGTTGATCAAAGCAGCTTCTCTAGATGCTACGCATTAAAAGGCTTCATCTAATGATCTTAAATTCATGGCATATTGCACAGGTTCTGCAGATGATGAAAAAGACAAAAAATAAAGCCAGTGAAAAGTTGACATTCTAATCATCTAAAGAGAATATTATCAAAGGACTTAATTAACGCTGATGTCCCTTCTTTTTAAAATGAGGCTACATTTGATTCCCAGCATTCAAACATAAACGTTGATTGTAAATTACGCAAGCAGGGCTTCCAGTGTGAAAAGATCAAAAGTACAAAAAAGCCAATAGAAGAATGAAATCTTAAAAAAAGGAAACAGAAAGTAACTGTTTAAACAAAGAAGATAGGATAGAAAGTTAGAATTATATACATATATTGTCATCCCAAACAGATCTGTTTCACAGCACATCAGTACGGTTAGACTCTGATTGCTACACAACCTAGGCTCGAAACCCGACCGAATTAGCGTCAGTCGGCGACTCTACCCCTGGGCCACGGGGCGTTCGATGGAAGAAGGCAGTGTTTTTAGCGCATATCATATTACGCGCCCAATAGCTAGTGTGCTCAAATTCATTTTTACTGAATGAGCGACGCATACACGCTAGAGTGGCTACTGTTTTTATATATATATAGCCCAGAGATAGAATCGCCGAATGACGCCAATTCGGTCGGGTTTCAATCCTGAGTTAAAAGCAATCGGAGTCTAACCGTACTGGTGAGCTGTGATATAGCAAAACAGGCCTGTCTTCAGATAATATATATATATATATATATATATATATATATATATATATATATATATACTACCGGCCATAATTATGATGCCACACCGGTTTTTAAAAAAGTTTATGTATTTAATACAATTTTTAGTATTTATTTTCAAGTAGATAATTCTAAATGAAAATAAAATGATTCTCTTCATAATACTGCACAATAATATGTGCATCACATGAACTGTTCGGGTGTCCAGTGTTTGTCCTCTCTTCCCCATGCTAGTCTCTTCTTATTTTCTGACCGAAGCAAAGGCTTCCTGACTGTCTTGTAAAATTTTGCTAAATAATATTAACAAAAGAACCATTCTATTTTCATTTAGAATTATTCACTTGACAATAATTATAAAAATAGTATGAAATACATCATCGTTTTTAAAAAAAACTAGGGTTTCCTTATAATTATGGCCGGTAGTGTATATATTTTTTCCTACTTTTTGAGTAATTTCTACGTCTTTGTACGTAATTTCACCATGTTTTCAAAGAACGGTAAAAAAAAGTTTTATACTTCGCTACAACAAATTTTCTATTTACCACCCATTCCAGACCAGAGTGTTAAAATTCCTATCCCTTTGCCGATTATGCTGTCCTCCCACCTCTTCCCTCCTTTCTCTCAATTTCTTCCCCCCTCTAGCCATTTTCTTACTTCTTCCTCCTTGTTAACCTCAGACGCCGTGTCACCAAAAGTTGTATATGACTAGACTTTACTTCCTACAAAAACCTAGCGCCTTTCTTTGATTCTCTCATCATGTATCTTCAGTTCTTTCCCTCTCGTTCTCCTCTATTCGTTTGTCTTTTATTTCCTCTGTGTCCTTTTTATGATTCCCCATTCTGATTTCTCATTTTCCCTGCCCCCTTTACTTCGTACACACAAAAAACATTTGCTAATAAAAGGAAAAGAATTTCCATCTCTTTTCAAAATAACGTTTACTGATGAGACATTGCTTTTACAATGTCGAAACAAAATGTACACTTTTGCAGTAGATTATAGTTTGGACATGTTCTAAAATATAATTTATAATAAATATCACACACACACACACACACACACACACACACACACACACACACACATATATATATCGTTCAGTCAGCAATGAATTAGAACACTCTTAGCTATTTGGCGTGTATAATGATAATATACACGCTAAAAAGTCTGCCTCCTTCTACCGAGCGCCTGTAGAATTCGGTCGGGTTTCAATCCTGGGTAAAAAGCAATCAGCTGTCTAACCGTACTGATGAGCTGTGATACAGCGAGACAGATCTGTCTGCGGATGACTATATATATATATATATATATATATATATATACAAAGATTTGTACCCACAGAAACAACAAATTGCTTTAAACAATATTGACGTCATTGTGCGAACCTTTCGGAACCTTTCGGCAAACATTTTCAAAGGTCTTCGTTGGCGTTATTATTTATAATAAAGCTGGACACCCACCTTAGATTTTAATTATTTTGATTAAAATTTATTTTTAAACGAGCTCCTTTTCCCCACTTTTTTTAAGTAAACTTTTGTTGTTTTTTCCTGTGTCCATCTTTATTATTAATAATAATGCCAACGAAGACCTTTGAAAATGTTTACCGAAAGGTTCCTCAGGTTCGCACAATGACGGCAATATGGTTTAAAGCAATTTGTTGTTTCTGTGGATACAAATTTTTGTTTGTATAGTTTCCTCGACGGTATCGCAGAGAAATTGTTAGCCAAATTAATCAAGCTGTTCGTCTTTGGCACAAGGTTAATACACTAAGAATACAAAGAACATTTCTTAGATCTTGTCTGTCGTACAGTGTTGTTCCTTCATTCATACGAAGGAGGCTGTCTAGAATTAAAAAGAATTCTGTCTCTGTTGAACACGCATTAATTAGGTATGAGTTTGATAAGCGATTCGATTTTTCAATCAAATACTTACGCTCATTTCGTGCAATTTTGAATGTTGTACGAGCTGAGATGGCTATTAGGACTATTTCCGTCTCTCCCGCTATTTTGTAAATAACAGATTACGTTTAGAAAAATCTGAAGATGATAAAAACGGCAAGTATTTCAGTCAGTTAAGGGCCATACGTGTTACAGGTTTTGGCGATCATGTCTCGAAAGAGACATGACTGACTGGGCAGATGTATTCCGCAGTAGGTTGCCATTGCTTTCTGCAGTAGACTGGTTGCTGACTAAGGCTATAGAACCCAATCTGTCCTATTATTTAACCCATAAATGGAAGGAAGAGACGGATTAATACCTTTCCCAAGGGTATTTGTCCGTAAGTGAATGCAACTAGTTCAACTGAAATTCGAACTCGGCTCCCCGATTTGTCATTCCGAGTCGACAAATTACCTAATTACTAGAAGATATGGATCTATTGATGATGATTTAAATCGACACATGTTCAATTTTTCAAGCATTACTCTTAGTGGGATTGAACTTTCAGTTCTCTCTCCGCGGCTTGGAATTTTGTATCCCTCCTTCTAAAGTTAATAGGGAACAAATTTATTCAGAATTTGAGTTGTTGTATGTTCAAATTACTCAACATGTTCCCAGGACATCTGAAAAGTGATCAGAGATTAAAGCCAAATTGTTTGAGTTGGTTACTGAATACTCCTTGCTGAGTTCTGAAAGAGAGTATCTCGCTTGGCAAAGGGTTCATTTCCGAACTATAAAATCATTAAGTTTGCGGAAAGACATATATATTACCAAGCCAGATAAAGGTTCTGGCGTTATCATTTTGGATAAGCAGTATTATCTTGATAAAATGCATGTTATTTTGGATGATCCTGCTAAGTTTAAAGTGATCGGTCCCGCCAATACTTTTGACAGTACCAGTAAAGTAGAAGCCAGGACACAATGATGGCTACTTTTTGCGTGTAAAGGCAATTTGATTTCAAAAGACATTTAGAATAGAATAATATCCGTTGGATCGCAGAGTCCTAGAATGTACGGCCTTCCTAAAGTACATAAGGAAGGAATCCCGCTTAGACCGATTTTGTCGATGGTGGGATCCGTACAACACGAGTTGGCCAAATGGTTGGCAGAGTTACTCCAACCTGTGTCTAACGTACTGTCCACATACAATATTTCAGACTCGTTCACTTTTTCCAGTTTCGTTATAAACTTAGAGTTTTCCTCTGAAGGCAAACTTATGGTATCTTATGGTATAGTGAGTCTATACACAAATGTACCACTACATAAGACCATTAACATCTGTACTGATATGTTATACAGAGGCAATTTGGGCCCCGCTGTCATTCCAGAAGAACTATTTTTTGGAATGTATGCGGTTAGCAACAGAGGGGGTTGAGTTCAGTTTCGATAGCACAGTGTACGTTCAGACTGATGGCGTTGCGATGGGCAGTTCTGTGGGTCCTGTTTTTGCCAATATTTTTGTAGGTCATTTTGAGCGCTTACCATTTGAGAAGGTTGACAAGCCGTTGGTGTATTTGAGATATGTTGATGATACTTTCTCAATGTTTGATGTTGCTAGAGACGCTGATAAATTTTGGCTCAATTAAATTCTCTACATCCCTCCCTTCAATTTACTATGGAAATAGAGAAAGACAGGTCTCTCCCATTTTTGGATGTCTTAGTTCATCGCAGGGACCGGGTTTTCGTCACTAGTTTTTTGTAAACCCACTTTTACTGGTTTATATACCAGTTGGAACTCGTTCGTTCCAAAGTCCCGTAAAATAGGTTTGATTGAGACTCTGATTCACCGTGCCCTTAAAATTTGTTCCCCTGAATGTTTGGACAGTGAACTTGTGTACCTGCAAGGTATTTTTAAGACAAATGGTTACCCTAGTAATGTAGTCAAACGTCTGATTTCTACGAAAATCAGACGTTATATAGAGCCAGTAATCTTTGGACCTAGTCGTTGTCCGATATATTTAAAATTACTGTAGCTTGGTAGATGTCAAATTATAACTGATAAGGTTTCGGGTGTGTTTTGTCTGGGTACTTTTCAGTAAAATTATGTGCTGTTTTTCAAACTAGAACTGTTTTCTTCCTTTACTAAAGATACGTTGTCCTACTTTTTCAGAAAATCTATTGTTTATCAATTTAAAGGCCGCTGTGACGTGGTTTACATAGGACGAACTAATCTTAAGTTGGAGACACGGGTTTCACAGCACGTCCTGCAAATATCCATTCGCGTAGCCCTCAACGGTCTATAAAGAAAACTCAGGCGGTTCTGGAATCAGCTATAAGTCAGCATTTGCTAGACAATCAGGAGTGGGCTTCTCAGTACGAGGACACATGGTTTTCTGTCCTGCACAGTGTTCGTTCAGCTTATCATTTACGAGTGTTTGAAGCTGTTTGCCTTAAGATTTATCAGCCGAGCCTGTGCAGGCAGAAAGAACGATTTATTCGCTCCTTACAACTATTGGAGGGTCTGTGAGTGTTATAATTTTTCTATTTTATCACTCTTATGGAGCTGTGTATTTCTTCTTACATTTTGATTAAAATTTACTTTAAAACGATCTCCTTTTTCCCCCTTTTTGTAAGTAAACTTTTGTTGCTTTTCCTGTGTCCTGCTTTATTATTGATAATAACGCCAACGAAGACTTTTGAAACGTGTTGGCCGAAAGGTTCCTCAGGTTTGCACATTGACGTCAATATATATATATATATATAAATTAGTCGTAGTACAAACAAATGGATTAACAGTCCACTGTTCGTAGTTTTAATTTTTTTAAAGAGTTCCCGATATTTAGTAGAGCAATATTTATATTAAAAGTTGGTTGGTTGTTTTGTTTTTATGGCAAATCAACCTCGGCGGGTCATTTATTGCCAATTAAATTTTATTTATTTATTGTTGGTAATACCTTTTTTATTCAACATCTTTTTGTGTATGTTTTTATATAAGTCTTGTGTCTAGTAATACATTTCTTTTCGAGTATCAAGATTCATTGGGATTTGTTTTTTTAAGAGCATTCGAGTATCAAGATTCATTGGGATTTGTTTTTTTAAGAGCAGGGTCCCCAAGTGCTACCCTTGTTATTTAACTGGAGGGAAGGGACGGATTAATACCTTTCCAAAGGTACCAGTGCTGTGCTTAAGTGAATTCAACTGAAATTCGAACTCGGCTCACCGATTTCTCTTTCTGAGCAAATATCCATTGTACCACAACGCACATCCGTCACTAAACGCTTACAGCACGTGGTATTCCCAAGCGATCACCCATCTAAGTACTGACCAGGCGCAATGTTGCTTAACTTCGGTGATCGAGCGAGAACCGGTGTATTCAACGTGATATGCCGTAAGCCTCTATTAAACGTGTTTATAATAAAAACATAGTTTACAGCAAAACAAGAGCTGCCGTGTTTCAGTAGTACTTGTTAATACTTCATCAGGCAGTAAAATATTTTCCTCTGATGAGGTACTACCAAGTAGTACCGAAACACGATAGTTCTTATGTTGCTGTAAACTATGCCTTTAATATAAACACTTATAATAAAATTATTAATATATATATATGTGTGTGTGTGCGTGTGTATGTGTGTGTGTGTTTGCGTGTGTGCGTCTGTATGTTAGACAATTTATTTTATTTTTTATTGACTTCGACAATTAACTACGACAGATGCCAAAATAAAATAAAAAATTTCTTCCGTGAAGAATAATGAATATTCATAACATGTTTTGTATCGCCATTTTTATTATCTGGAACATCATTAAGCAAATCATTAACTTTTTCCTTCCTAGTTTAGTGCCTTGTGATTTGTGTGTGTGTGTGTGTGTGTGTGTGTGTGTGTGTGTGTGTGTGTGTGCGCGCGCACGCGCGTTGTAGTGCAGTGGATATCGACTTGGCACGGCAAATCGGAGAAACGAGTTCGAATTTCAGTTGAATTCCTTGCATTCACTTACACACAAATAGCCTTGGGAACGGTATTAATCCATCTCTTCCCTTCAGTCATGGGTTAAATAATATGACAGACTGGGTTCTATAGTATTGACTGGCAACCAGTCTACCGCAGAAAGCAATGATAACCTACTTACGAGACATGATCGCCCAATGCGTGTATCACGTATGGCACATAACTGACTGATTTTTAAAAGTTTTCATAATGTTTATTATCATCAATTTTACTTGATGAATAAGAAAAAGAAGAAACGCATATATACAGGGTGCATCAAAAGTGCTTTTACAAAATTTGGGACCGGGTTCCTCACACTAAAACATGGATAAAAGTTCTTATAAAATTATGTCTGCAAACTCTTCCTTTTTTTAGTTATGATGTGACGTAGGTCTCCGCTGCTCTCTAATCATGCTTTATATATAGAAGAGCGATTCCATCTGTACAAGACCTTTTTAGAACAAAACATCTCACAGAGAAATATTTACTATACATTATATATATATATATATATATATATATATAAGCAGCAACGTTTGTTTTAAACAGGTTTGGTTAAAAACGATCGAAAAGAAAGATTTTTGCTCATTTCTTGTAGAATTTTTTTCTGCGTTTTTACAGGTTTCCTTTTCGCTGGAGATAAGGAATGTAAAAATATTCCATAACTATGGACTTTCCAAGCGCTTTTAGTCAGCTCAATGACCATTCTCAAGAATACTATGTTTCCGGTGTTGCTATTTTATTTTTATACAATCAAAACATGAAGATAAAATAGCATTGGAAACATAAGACTCTTGAGAATGGTGAGGGAAGTTGCTGAAAGCGCTTGGAAAATCAACAACTATGGAACATTTTTCCATTCTTTATCTCCAGCAAAAAGAAAACGTGTAAAAATACTTGAAAACTAAAATCATAAATTAATAAAATCTTCTTTGTCCGTGGTTTATAACGAAACACACACACACACACATACACACACACACACATACACACACACACACACACACACACACACACACACATATATATATATATATATATATATATATATATATATATACCATTTGTAAACGAATTATTTCGAGACCTAGGTTTCTACTATGACTGGTGTCTTCAGGCGGTTTTCAATAACGGCCAATTTTTGAAAAAAACAGAAATTATAAATTGTGCGTTCAAAAATTCCCTGCCACGTGAGCGTTCAAAAAAAAAAAAAAGAGAGAGAGCGTTCTTAAAAAAAAAAAAACGCCAAACGGTAAAAATTACTTATTGAAAATTGCCTGAAGACACCACTTATGGTAGAGACCTAGGTCGCCTAATAACTTGTTTACAAATGGAAAATATTCAAAAGCTCTACAATATAATTGTATTGAACACTTTTGAATACAAATGTGCACTGGTCTAAGTTTATTATGACAAAAAACTAAGTAATTAAACAATCAATTAATATATATATATATATATATATATATATATATATATATATATATGTATATATATATATATGTATATATATGTGTGTGGAGTGGTTAGTTAAATAAAAAAATATATGTGAGTGTGTTATATATATATATATGCGTGTGTGTGTGTGTATACAGAAGAATCTGTAATTCATGGTTACCGTCAGTTTCAAGAACCTTCATCCGATTTCTAGTTTCAGACAAAGTGTGACACTTATTACATTACCATTAAACATTCAATTATTATTATTTTATTTATTTATTGATAAACAAGTATTTATAAAAATGGAATGTGATTGTGTGTGTTCGTTTGTGTGAATGGAGTCAAACGATCCCTACTCATCTGAAACCAAACTTGGGTTACGTGTCGATCATATGAAGCTTTGATGTACGCAAAAATCTTTCGAATCGATTTACAGGGTACGGCAGAAATCACGGAAATGCTTAGAGTTAACGAACTTTTCTCCTCCGAGACGCCTTATGTTAATTAAACCGAAATTGGGTAACTTGTAGATCAAGTTCCGAACCTTTGATGCATACAAACTTTTTTGGAATCAACGTAAAGGGTTCGTCAAAAATCGACGGCAAACATAATTTCAGGTGGTTTTTTTTATGCTTTTCTTCATGACTCTTCACTCAAACACAAGCAAAATAGAGTCACTGGTAAATCAAGGTCTGATGTCTTGACATGCGAACAAAAGTTTCAATTGACACACGTAAAAATGAATGAAAAATATTGCTTTTTGCAATCGTTTATTTCTCCGAAACGCTTAGTTGACTTCCAACAAAAGTCGGGTCTTTTCTTTGTAACTTCTAACTTATCATATGCCATAACGCTTACACGTTTTCTACAAGGTGCCAAGCTCTCCCAAGTTGCAGGAACAATATATCAACTTCTTGTTCGTCACAACGTCATAGCATCACATTACAGGCTCCCGTAACGCCCACCGTTCGTTCTTCTAATTGTACATACATCATTTCCGTTTATTGGCAAAATTAATCAAAAATGAATCCTGTTTTACAAATACAACAAAACCAATTCTTATTCATATTTCATTTAAGTTACGCGTCACGGCAACCTCATACAAGAACTATTTGAATAAGCACTTAACATTACCATTCTTATCACTAAAAATCCCGAGCAACGCCGGGCTATACAGCTAGTATATCAATAAAAACAGTAAATGCATCATTTATATTAAGTAAACACAACCCTCCTCCACCGGTAAAATGGCTTTTTGAAATAAAAAATTCGTTGCTGATGACACGTGAAATTTATCGTAGAAATTTATCGTAGAAATGACCATTCAACGAATTTGAACATCGGAATTTCTTTTATTTTATAATTGGCTCTGTAATTTGAATATAAATTGCATTGAGCCCTCCACCTTGATCAGTTTTAATATTAATGTAATTCATATTAATTAGGATCGGGTTTTTGGGTCTTACCTACCTGGTTTTCCTTTTAGATTAAAGTATATATATATATATATATATATATATATATATATATATATATATATATATATATTAAAATGCCCTAATTTATTTAAACAAGGTATGTTTTAAATTTAGTTATTATTTCCTTTGATTTCCTGTTGTTGGTTTTATTTCGGCACCCAACCATAAACCTAAGGTCAGAAATGGCTTCATGACATTTTCCACTAATCATTTAAAAGAAAAATATCTTACACAGATAATGCTCTTTCTAATCTGCAAACTGTAGTTTTGAGTGTAATTTTTGTATTTCTTTAATTCATGGACGACCAGTAATCTATCAGAACATTTTCCAATCAATCCATTATTATTATTTCCTTTGATTTCTGTTGTATATCCATTACTTTCCGGGTCCCAATCAGAGATCTAAAATCAGAAATGGATTCAGGATGTATTCCACTGATCATTTATTGTATAAAAGAACAAATTTATATCGGACATATTTTAGATAAACAGAGCTCTTTGAAATGTGTCAGCTGTACTTGAGAGTACAATTTTTTTGTATTTCTTTAAAGTATGTGCTACCAAATTATTATTATTATTATTACTATTATTATTATTATTATTATTATTATTATGTTATTTTTCATTATAAATCGATTTCTGCCATGGTCGCACTATCTAACCAGTCTGCAGGATGACCTAAGGCAGGTCGTGGTGTTTTGTTATATGCTCCATTTCATGTTTTGTCATATCTCCCTAACACCCCTAGCGTTACATACACAAAGTTCTCCTTAGTGTGTGGGCTGTGCTTAACAAAACAATTTTTTGTATATCTCTTAAGCTGAGGTTTCCAGGGATTCTTTCAATGTGTTGTTTTGTTCCATTTTTTATCATTCCAAGTGCACCCACTATCACTGGTACGATTCTTGTTTTCAGTTTCCACATTTTTTCTATTTCAATTTCCAGGTTTTTATATTTTGACAGTTTTTCGAATTCCTTGGTTGCTATGTTGCAATCCGCTGGACAAGGCATATCAATTAATAAGCAAGTTTTTTCTTTGTGGTTTTTAGCAATAATGTCCGGCTTATTTGCTTCAACATTTCTGTTTGTATAGATGGTGTAATCCCATACAATAGAGATATCTTCTATTTCTGTAGCCGGGGCTGGGTGATGTTTATACCAGTGTTTGTTTACATATTTTCCATAGTGTTTGCACATTGTCCAGTGTAAATATTCCTCCACTCTATCGTGACGGTTTTATATTCATTTTGGGCAAGTACAGAATATCCTGAGATTAGATGATCTATTGTTTCGTGGTATTTATCACAGAAGCTGCATTTTGGATCCACATTATTATGTATAATATTTGCCTGAAAGTACCTAGTGAAAAGACTTTGGTCTTGACAGCAAGAATAAAGCCTTCAGTTTCAGACTTTAATCCAGATGCACGCAACCATTGATGAGTATTAACTTTATCAACATTGGGTTTATTAGCACGTTCTGGATATTGGCTGTGCAGAGGTTTATCTGTTTAAGAGCTTTATCCTTGGCTTTCTTTTTCATATTTTTTGCTGCAATAGTTGGTTCTTGGATTCTGTATTGCTTTACTATAGAATCTACAAAATGTAAATCTTGTTTGTATTTACTGCCTTCTATCATTATTGAATATTTTTTCTTTTATTATTATTATTATTATTATTATTATTATTATTAATGCTGTATCCATCGATATTGAGTATTGTAATTTCACAGATTGCTTGCGTGAAAAAAGAAGCAAGACATTATCTTCTGAAATACCTTGGTTGACTGGTTTGGAGCTAAGCATACTCTTGGGCAAAGAGAGAGGGACACAGAGAAAAGTCATGAATAAAAAAGGCGGAGAAGGAATTAGAAAATAATCAATGGTAAAGGTTTTATGTCAGGATATGAATTAAATCAAATGAACGAGATAAAAAGATAAAAAGTAAAATAAAAAATTATTAGAGAAACATTTTCAGTTTTAATGTCTGTCATTTTAGCCGGCAATCTGTCGTAAATTAACGAATGAAAACAAAATGTCGTTAAAGATGATGACATATCGATTTAGCCGTTTTAATGTAGAACGTCTTTGGTTTACTTTTTGCTTTTCAAGAATAATTTGCCTGATGATGAGACATTAACAATAAGAGGCAAAAGTGAATGCAAAATTTAACAAGGCTCGGTGATTATACGCCGATTATATTATGCTGTTATTTGGAAAAAAAATAATGGCTTAGACGAAAAAGGCGTTAAAATAGTAATCAGTTTTTCATTAAAACTGACAGAGATATCTGCCGATGTAATATTACATTTTTAATTTTTCTTTGCGTTAATGTTCACACTTCACGCTTTAGACATCCGTTTATCTCGCGAGATTATGTTGGTGCCTTCAGTCATTAAAATCATCTGGTGGTGTGACTAAAGTGATCCCTTCTGGACGCAGGTGTGGGCGGTTGTTTATAGCTGACATTCTGCTGGACAGCTATATCAGCCTCTTCTCGGTTTAAACTGACGAGATCCAGGAGAATATTAGCGTTGTGTTTCGTATAATTTCTGGCCTATTCAGATCGAAGCGCTGTATCTTTTTTTGTGCAGTGTCCCTTCTGAGCGTAGGTGATCATGGCTCACTACGACTTCCTGTACTTTGTCATTCTTAGTAAATTTAGCTGCTTCCCTTTGTCCCTCTTGCCTTCAATCTGATTTGTAAGTGTCAAACTTTTCAAACCTTTTTACTTCATTGTATAACCTAGAAATTTCAACCGTCTCTTTCTGATGCTACGTTTTACTTTTAATTTTCATTTTCTCAAAAACATTGCGTTGCTTACATAATAATTCAATGGTATTCTTAAAATAGCTTTTTGTAGAACGCTTTTCAAATCTCTTGTGTGTATAAGTGCTTGATTTCTATGAGTCCCTCTAAAATTTCACCCAGTTAAGTAATGTTTCACGATTAAGGATTGTGGTTTTTTTATTACTAACAACAGTTTGTTTAGTTTTTGTATATAGTCTTCTTCGTTGAGGATGTGCGTTGTGGTGCAGTGGATATCGACTCGGAACGAGACATCGGGGAGCCGAGTTCAAATTCCAGTTGAATTCATTGCATTCACTTACGCGCAAATACTCTTGGGAAAGGTATTAATCCGTCTTTTCCTTCCAGTTATGGGTTAAATAACAGGACAGATTGGGTTCTATAGCCTTGCTTGGCAACCTGTCTACTACAGAAAGTAATGGCAACCTACTGCGGGATAACCTTCTGCCCAGTCAGTTATGTCTCTTTCGAGACATGATCGCCCAAGCGTGTTTGACGTATGGCACTTAACTGATTGACTGATTCCTTCATTGTACAAATACTCATTGTTATTCCCCATTCCCCACGGACGAATTGTACATATGTGTTTAGTTAGATATTCACAAAGTCCTTGAGGGATTATGGTGTTAGCAGTACGAATGTTTTGTAGGAATGTGACGTTTTGGTGCAAAATGTATTGTATAGTCTGCTTGGGTCAGCAAATAAGGCTCTCTAAGTTAATGTAAGACATATGAAAACCAGCCTTTCCCCATCCCCTTTTGGACTTATGCCACATTTTTTTGTGAAAACCAAAATAAATAATGACATTCGAATGTCATTCGAGTAATATTCGGACTGATTAATTCGGTGACAATTGCTATGTAAACTCCTCCTCTTTGTGCTGTAAGTTCTGTCTCGTCTGACATTGTAACTATTGTACTCTTTTGTGCATATCCGTTTAGCACCGGAAATTGTACTGAATAATACCGCAGCACACTTTCTCTGTGTATCGCATTCACCTCGGCGATAAAACATTATGCAATTTAACCGACAAAGAATTCCTTGCTATCAAATAGGTATGGTCGATTTATTGGATAGTCTTCTGAAGATTATGATAGTATTGTAGATGTAGTAAAGATTTTTTCCTCGGTCATAGGTTGAAGTTTCCCTGAAGCAAATTCTTTCCACGAACTTTTATCTCGGTGAAACGATTCCGAAACGACTGCTTCGCCGAACACTACAATCCTAACCAGTTTAACTCTAGGGGTAATCGTTATCTTCCTCTCATAAGCATAAGCTGTTCTTGTTACTTTCTTATTATCTGCCTCGAGTGTTAATTGAGCCTTCTAGATGTTAGAAACCACCGAAGAAATAAATTCTTTCTGTTTTATGTAAAAAATTTCTTCATTCTCTTATACACTCTCAATGATGCAAGGGCCCATTGCTTGAAATGGTCTATTTAAATCAAGAATAGTACCATTCGATGTGTAATATTCTAGTGTCATTCGAGTAATATTCGGATTGATTATTTTCACGACATTGGCGAACTAAAGCCCTCCTTCTGAGAATATCCGTTTAGCACCGGATATTGTGCTGAATAATACCACAGCACACTTTTTCTGTGCATCGTTTGCACCTCGGAGATACAACAACATGTTTCACGGAATTCTTTTCCTGTGATAGTCGGTCGGTTAAATGCCATACGTGATACACGCTTGGGCGATCATGCCTTGAAAGAGACACAACTGACTGGGCAGAAGATTATTACGCAGTAGTTTGCCATTCCTTTCTGCGGTAGACTGGTTGCTGACCAAGGCTATAGAACCCAATCTGTCCTGTTATTTAACCCATAACTGGAAGGAAGAGACGGATTTATACCTTTCCCAAGGGTATTTCCGCGTAAGTGAATGCAATGAATTCAGCTGGAATTCGAACTCAGCTCCCCGATTTCTCGTTCCGAGCCGATATCCAATGCACCACAACGCACAGACAAATTTGAAATATCATGCAAATAAATCCGTTTATATATATATATATATATATATATATATATATATATATATATATATATATATATATATATATATATATATATATATATATATACTACAAGTCGATAATTCTAAATGAAAACAGAATGGTTCTTTTGTTATTATTACTTTACAAAATGTTACAAGGCAACCAGGAAGCCTTTGCTTCGGCCAGCCAATAAGAAGAAGAGACTAGCATGGGGAAGCGGGCACAAAAACTGGACACCAGAACAGTTCATTTGGTGCACATGTTACTGTGCAGTATTAACAAAAGAACCATTCTATTTTCATTTAGAATTATCCACTTGACAATATAGTCTACGGCTATATCGTGTTTAATACACCGGTTCCTGTCCGATCACCAAAGTTAAGCAACATCGAGCCTGGTCAGTACTTAAATGGGTGACCGTTTGGGAATACCAGGTGCTGTAAACGTAAGGACCAAGAATGGTCCACCGGTTCTCCAGGTTTGGGGGTTAGGCGCAGGGCTAACAACCCTGCCCCGTAAAAACCAGTTTGTCATAGAAACAGCAACAAAAAGGTTGCTGCCCTATGCACCATCTGGGTGTGACGGATACATATGGATGACTTGACAATAAATATTAAAAATAGTATTAAATACATTGTTTCTTTTAAAAAAACTGGGGTGGCGTAATAATTATGGCCGGTAGTGTATATGTAAATCTCAGTTCTCTGGTGAAGGATCGCAAAAGTGGGGTTCTTCAGGACTACGAAGGATCGGTTGACTTGGAATATCATATGACAAAGAATTTCAGAGCGATATGATATAATGTTCACTTACCGTGGAAGGCGGAAATAAATTAACTAAATGGTGAAAACAAAATGGCTCGTCATGAACTGATTTTGTTTTTGCGGAATCATTGAGAAAGAAAATGATTTAACAAGACTTAAAATTGTCAGAAAAAAGCATTTAAAAGGAAGATGATACCGCAGTTGTATTAGTTTCGCATACAGTAAAGAGAAGCGTGAGAACAGAACTTAGGGAACAAGCTTAAAAATGTATTATTTAATTTGTCAAATGCAGCTGCTCGAAAGAGATGTCAAACGCAGAAGTAGAGGCTTTTAAATGTGATATTATGAAAAAAGGTAGCATCAGGAATTAAAAATGAATGTCGACTGACGTGTTTCAATGTTCGAATATATTACTCCAAATATGCATACAAATATTTTCTTAAATTAATCGTGACATTCAATCACTCTCTTTGTTTCTCTGCCTTTCATTCTCTCTCTCTCTCTCTCTCTCTCTCTCTGTCTTTATATATATACACAGCAAAATTGCATATATATCGTATATATATATAGAATAGTCGACAAGATCGTATATATATTATGTTGTGTGTAACAGAAAATAGTTTGGTAAATAATTACAAACAACGGAAATAAAGTAAATGAAATATATTACCGGAAAATAATATGTACAACAGAGTTAGTATGATACAGGAACAATGGTTTAGTAAAGTAATAAGACGTAGTCCGTGTGGGGTACACTTCCGGTTCGCTACCGGAAGTGCTCAAATGACTTGGTATTGAGTTGAATGGTCAACGCAACGCAACACGCTACAACCGCAACCCTGAGGTCTTTCTACTACCACTTTATATAGTGGTAAGAACAGTCCATTATTTGACAAAGGTGGAGAGCGCCCTAACATATAATATATATATATATATATATTTTTTTTTTTTTAATCATTTCACCCCGAGCAAGGCAGAAACGCCACTGATGTGCAGGGGGTTACATAAATGTAGAAAGATTAATTAGAAAAGAGTGAGGAGTACAAGCTAGTTAGAAAGGAACAACAGAAAGCTGAGAAAGCAGGTGCAATGACAGATACATGGGCGGAGAGAAAGTGAACATTATACAGGGGAGGGGAGAGAGCTAGAGTCCAGTGGTTAGTAGGTGAGTATTAACTTTGCATTTAAATTTCTGGGGGTCGTTAGGAAAGCAAGAATACGGGAGTGAGTTCCACAGGCGGGAAGTGCGAGAGAGGAAGCTGCAGGAGTAGAATTGTCGTCTGCATTTGGCTAACCTGACTGTGAATGGGTGGGACCCAGTTGCCAGTCTGGTTGCACGGGTAAACACCTGTTGAGGAGGCATCAGTGACTTAAGCTCATCCGAGCAGAAGCCATGAAAGTATTTATAGAAGAGACAGAGGGAGGCCACATTTCGACGATGGGAAAGTGGCTGCAGTCGAGTCGCCAGATCAGTACCTATCACATTACAGACTCTCCTTTGGAGCTTGTCAAGAACACTGAGGAGAACGGCAGGGGCACCTGACCATAAATGGCAGCAGTACTCCATGCACGGACGGATGATTGACTTGTATATATGCAGAATGGATTCAGGTGGAAAAAACACCCTGGATCGACATAGTGACCCAATCTTCTTAGCAGTAGATTTTGCTATGGATTCAATATAATGGTTCCATTTGAGGTCTGAGGACAGAGTAAGTCCGAGGAGGCGTAGTGTATTACTCTCCGGGAGAATCATCTGGTCCATGCTTATGGGAGGCAGAAGAGGTTACCTGTAATGGTTGACAGACAACAGCTTGGTCTTAGAGGAATTGAAGTTGACAAGCCACTTCTTGCCCCAGTTCACCACAGAGTGTAGATCCCGCTCAAGTTCAGCAGCGAGATTATGTCTGTCCGCCACGACAGGTTTCTTACTGGAGCGGGAGTATATTGTAGTGTCATCTGCGTAGATGCCTACTTGGGACTTGATCTCATCTGGGAGGTCGTTGATGAAAATAAGGAAGAGCGTCGGGCCCAGGATAGAGCCTTGTGGGACACCAGCATTTGTGCTGTAGGACGAAGAGGCACGCCCATTCAGAACGACCTTCATTTTGCGGTTATTTAAGAAAGATTGGATTAGGTCAAGCAGGCGACCGGTAATACCATAACCGCGTAGTTTGCATAGGAGGCCAGGGTGCCAAACCCTGTCGAAAGCCTTGGAGATGTCCAGAGCAACCGCGCGATCCTCGTCAGACTCATCAAGGGCCTGTAGCATGTACTCCGATACAGTTGTTAGCAGGTCGGCTGTGGACCTGTCAAATCGGAATCCATATTGCCTGTCGGAGAACAGTTTGTGGGCGGTGAGATGATGAACTATTTCAGCATTTATTATAGCCTCGAATACTTTCCCGGATATCGGTAGAAGACTGATAGGGCGATAGTTGGATGGGTCCGAGGGTTCACCACAGTTCTTAAAGACAGGAACGACTGAGGAGAATTTCCAGCATGCAGGAAAGCAGGAAGCAGAAAGGCAGTAGTTAAACAGTTTAGAGAGGACAGGGGGAAGTTCAGGGGCACACCTCTTAAGGATTATCACCGGGATTCCATCGTCTCCACACGCCTTATGGGGGTCGAGTTTTGAAATTACTCTGGATACTACTGTCGGGGTAATATATACGTCGTGCAGTTTGGCCTCAGTTCTAATAGGGAAGTCGGGTGGGTGCACTCCGGACGAGTCTAATGTGGAGTTGGATGAGAATCTGCGGGCAAAGCACTCAGCTTTGTCCGCAGATGACGTGAGAACATCAAATCCATGGATTAAAGGAGGTATTAAAGTATATAGACACATCCTAACACACTAACTCACACCCACTCTCTCCAACTCTCTCCCTGTGTACATCCTACCACCATCCTACTGACATTTCCCATACCCAATCGCTCTATGTACCCACCTGCGCTATAGTGGCAGTGGAATGCCTTGCTTGGGGTGACACGATTAAATATATATATATATATATTTATATATATATATATATATACACTCATACGATTTTGTCGAAAGGACAGCTGAACGCCCTCAGTAAAAAAAAAGAGCATCATGACGTAATTCACTCTGCCAGAAATTTTGAAAAGTTAGCAGTTAGGAATAAACATAAGAGTATTACGTGCATCAATTTAAATTCTAACCGTATAAAAAAAATAAAATCACCTAAAAATATAATGAGTAAATGGGAAGGAAGGTAATAGTTAAAATCTTTTTCAGGGAGTTTAAATCTACTTCCATGACAACACTTGCTAATCAACTCATTATGTTGGTTAAGAAGTAAATTTTGATTATTATATTTGAATATCCAAATTGTTTCTACTAAGCACTGTTTATGTCACTCAGACTGTTTAGATGATGTGCTGAGCCTATTAATTTCCAATCCATCCGTGAGTTCAGGCTTTCTTCCTTTAATTCCCAGTATTTTCGAGAAAGGGCTGTCTGAAATGTTAGTTTAGAGTTGATAAAAGTGTGCCTATGAACAGAAAATATTTGTTTCCAAACCCCCACTGAAATTCCAATGTATACATTATAATTTTCCTTGTTTTTTTTTTTTTTTTGGAGAATATGTTAGCTTTGTAGATCACATTGTAAATCTACATTTACCTTCAACGGGATAATTTTCCTTGGGTCTGCAATTACAGGAGGGAACAATACAGTGTTTAGTATTGGTTTCTTAGAAATTCCTTGAAACTTGCCTATTATTTAATATTAAGAAATATACATCTATAGCACAGCTCGTAAATCTATAGCATTACTCAGAGATGCATGCACTATGAAAGCAATGAGTGAATAATTTTCTCAGGTGAAGAGATAAAAGTCCAGTTTAATACCTGAAACACGTTTCCTTCAACGCGATTGGAGTGATTAAATCCAAGAAATATGACCTTTTTATAATCTCTTTCTCTTTTTCTTTATCTATTTCGTTTTTTTTTTTTTTCGTGTTTTCGTCACAGTTTTATTTCTTCCCTATTAATTTCGCTTTTGCTCAACTTTTTTCTCATTTCACATTACTTCCCTTAATTATCCTTCGATTTCCCCTTTCTTTTAGCTCACGGCCTTATCACGTTGAAAGTTAAGCAACACACTAGCAACAACCTAGATGGGTATCCCCTTAGGAATATCAGGTGCTGTAAGCTTGGATGTGTGGGTGATGAAACTGATAACGGTTCATAAGTTGAAATCGGATATTCAAGTTCTAATTTCAGTCGATTTCATTAAATTCAGTTACGCGCAAGTGTCACTGCGGAAGATATTAATCCTCCTGTTCTCCCTCCGGCTATAGGCTAATTATTCAATCTTGTAAATCATTATTATTTAAATATTTTCTGGTTTTGAATAACCTGCAAAGAGTCGATAAGCCGTAAAAAACAAATCAATCAATCTTTCCTTTCTTTTTTTTTTGTTTTATTATTTCCTTATTATTTTCTTTCTCTTCGTTTGTTCGTTTTTCTTTGTATCCCCCCACTCTCTATCTGTATGAAAGCATCAGATGCATATTAGGAAATGAGTGTTAACAGAGTCGTGCTACAGACGTAAGATAATATGAATATTCATTAATATATACTTAATAGCTCTGATGTATTACACTGAGTACTGTTTTATTAACACTGGATAAATATTCATATATGTGCAAGTATATAATACACACACACACACACACACACACACGAACATATATATATATATAAATATATATGAGAGTTTTGTAATTTGCTTGAAGTATTATATATATATATATATATATATATATATATATATATATATATATACGTGAACACCCTAAATCCATGCGTTCCATGCTATTTTATTTAAACAGTGCTAACCTAGAGCTATGATAAATGAGATTATAACTATACTCGAATCTACGAAGAAGGGAAAAACGATTTTAAAAAAGAAAGAGCTAAGTACATGAGCATCAGTTAAAAGGGTTCGGACCGAGTCATCACGTAACCCAAAGAAAAAACCCCGATACGAGTAATCAACTAACAAAAACGCTCAATACTTAGGTAGAACGGAATAAGTAGAGAATATCTAGTAAGCCAGACGGACCTACCTAAGTTTCATTTAAACGGATCGTCAGGGAAAGCTGGCTAACGAGGAAACAAACAAACGATATGTATAAAGAAAGTCAATCAACCCACGTGACCAAGAAAGAAAACAACAAACACAAATAGGGGAGAACTTTATTATAAAACAAATTTAATTTTTAATTTCATATATTTTAAATTTTTTTTAAAGATTAGTGAATGCAAAGACGAAAACAAAAAACGAAAACAAAAAACGAAAACAAAAAACGAAAACCAAAAATAATACAAACCCTCCATAAGCAAACTTAATCCAAAAGCAAAGGTTTTCTATGCCTACATTTATTTAATATTTCAGTTTTTAAATTCAATAAATTCTTGATTTTTTTATACGAAGTATATTTTTAAGTTTTTCCTTTACACACAACCTACAAAATTTCTGGCCAACTTTATATTGAGCACATCTCTTTAATACTTCCCATTTCAATATAGGGTCTATATTAAGCTCTTGATTAAAGGACTGCACATAAGTGGACAGGTTCCTGCTATGTTTATACTTTTCATTATTAAAGCTACTAGTATGATTGTACTATCTTTTTTGAAAATATCTTGGGTAGCATCTAAGTATATTTTGGGTTCAGTGTCCTCAGAGTTTTTATAAATTTTAACACGATAGATGACGCAATCTTGCTGACATTTACTCTGCAAGGCACAATTATTCTTAATCTTACAATTACAACTACTTTTGCCAGTACGCGTATCATCTGCAACTTTTTTCTTGTTTAATCTACTAATAAGTTTCTCCAAATTGAGCATACAACAGTAATTACGTTTTACGTTATTTTTGTTAAATATTTTATACAACTTATTAACTTTACCCAAATTTTGCACGAATAAATTCAAAAAATATTTTACCGATTTTGGTTTTTACCGCTAAATTAAACGGAAGATTAAACCATAAAATGTTCCTCCCTCTATTCTTTCGTTTGTTTCTCTTAGTGTCCGTATATACTAATTTATCTCTATGAGCACTTTTAATAAGTGAATCTTGGTACACTTTTTTATGGTTATTGAAGATATCATTTCTAGACGAATTGTTTGATAGTCTATAAGAAATACCTTGAGTAATACACCGCATAATGTGTGCGGGGGGATTAGATTTAGTGTTTACATATTGCAGGTTTTGGTTTTCTTTCATGTTTGGGGATATGGATCCAGTCAAAAGATTTGGGCGTGATGTCTAAATAAGTCACCACTTTTAAATTGATTTCGACATCCAAATCAAAACCGTACTTTTTGAAAAACTAATAGAGTTTTTTGCGTATATTGTCACATTTTGGGGGATTACTGTTATCGACTATGATATATATATATA
The DNA here is from genome assembly GCA_037127315.1 of Ascarosepion bandense. Classification (NCBI taxonomy): domain Eukaryota; kingdom Metazoa; phylum Mollusca; class Cephalopoda; order Sepiida; family Sepiidae; genus Ascarosepion; species Ascarosepion bandense. The sequence continues at coordinate 1,120,663 of JBBBDQ010001196.1, forward strand.
TATATATATATATATATATATATATATATATATATCCGAGTAAAAACAGAACGTAGAAATAATACTTACAACGTTCAAAACATTCATTTAAAACAGTGCTCGATATATAATATATAAAGCTGTGAATATTTATTATAAATAATTTATAACATATATATATATATATATATATATATATATATATATATATATATATATATATATCACCTTTCTGATCAGAGTACAATGAAACAACATTTCTCAGAAAAGCATAAACATGTAGGTAATATCAGACAGATTTTAGTCAACAATACAATAATCCTTACCCATACACACAGTAAAAAGAACCTTCAGATATTGGAGGCCATCTACATTAATTCTAAACAATCCACATTTAATAAAATCACGATTAAATCTGGTCATAACCCATTACATTGCATTTGGTTCTGTTGTCATTTCACGCTATCACGCGGTGTGACGTCATAGAACAGCATTGCAAATTTGCGAACTGCGTTTGTTATTTTTGGTAACTATTGCCGTTGCCTAGCGGAGTTTTATGTCAACACAAAATAAAATCGTCGCTGATGGTGGATGTTATTGTGTTACCGTCTTAATAACCTCTCTGAAGATGGCTCATGTGAACCGAAAGTTTAGAACCAACTTAACAAAATATTATCCAAATGTTGGAGAATTTTTGTCTTTATATTCAACTGAAATTAAAGCCAAAATACGACGTTTAGAACGTCTCATGATTAAACATAATAGACATTCATTGTCTCTTATATTTAACAGTATATGTCGAGAAAAAAAAAATATATATATATATAAAATCTTTATTTTACATCAAGATAAATAATATATTCACAAACGCATGTGAGCATCTGAGTTAATGTGTGTTGTGGATTTTTTTAGGAAGGAAATCTCTTATCAATATCGATTTTTTTAGTTCTGGAACACGCGTTTAACTAACGACGAAATTCAACCTGTCAAAACAATTATTTTATGAAACAACTCGTTGAGTCTTTCGTTAGTTCCTTACCAAATAAAACTCGTAACAGAGAGGTAGCTATAACATTCCAATCGGTTTCATTTAAAGTTATTTAGCTGAGCGGCATATTTATTTTGGTTCGGCGCTGAGGCAATCAACTGAAAGCCATTATTGTTTAAGTGTAAACGATTATGGAGGAAGCAATCATAACACAATATGTTTGCCAATATTGAACAATTAATCTTCATAAGGCGCTGAGACGGCATCAGAAAATTAAGAACATTTTATCAAATAAAGAGATAACAAGAAATGCTACCGGCTTTGCGCAAGGCAAATCTGTTTCTTGTTTCTAAGTTGTGTCGTTCCTTTGTTTTAAATTTCTGTATGACGTAAAACGTTATTAAAATTCTAATAATTGAAACAGTTCGATAAAACTTTCAATAGTTGATTACATTTTGAATATTATAATATGCATCCTCCTTAGCAGGGTTAGTGCATACAACACGCGAACTCCCTGATCTGCGTGGGCCCAATCATGATTGTAGACCCCGAGAGTTTTTTGTAATCCTCTTAGTCAAAATTTGTTTTTATATATGTGGAGATTAAAATATATACACAAAATAAGATAAAAAAACACAAAGTAAAATAAAGTAAAAACATAAAATGAAATAAAATATGCACAAAAAAAATGATAATCTCCTCGGAGACCTTTGACAGGAAGAACCATCAGCACATGTGTGAGAAAAAAGGAGACTTCCTGATTCCAAAAAAGAATCAAAGAGAATCTTTCATTTTAGCTGGGTCCCGACTGTGCGTTGTGGTGCAGTAGATATCGACTTGGAAAGAGAAGACATGAAGCCGAGTTCGAATTCCATTCCTTGCATTCATATCATCACAAATACCCTTGGGAAAGGTATTAATCCGTCTCTTCCTTCCAGTTATGGGTTAAATAACAGGATAGATTGTGTTCTATAGCTTTGGCTGGCAACCAGTCTACCGCAGAAAGCAATGGCGATCTACTGCTGAATAATCTTCTGTCCAGTCAGTCATGTCTCTTTCGAGACATGATCGCCCAAAGCGTGTATCAGGTATTGCATTTAACCTACTGATATTTTATATGAGAGTTCAGTACTCGTTTCTTTGTTTCTAACGAAATCTGTATGCTTCTCAATGCTCGCTGCTTGATTATAAAGGATAAACCGAGAGTAAGGCATGAACTGCGTTCCCTTTTTCTTAATGGAAAACAGCTGAGTGTCCGGCCAATGGGTGAATAATTTTCTCAGGTGAAGAGATAAAAGTCCAGTTTAATACCTGAAACACGTTTCCTTCAACGCGATTGGAGTGATTAAATCCAAGAAATATGACCTTTTTATAATCTCTTTCTCTTTTTCTCTCTCTATTTCGTTTTTTTTTTTTCGTTTTTTCGTCACAGTTTTATTTCTTCCCTATTAATTTCGTTTTTGCTCAACTTTTTTCTCATTTCACATTACTTCCCTTAATTATCCTTCTGTTTCCCTTTTCTTTTAGCTCACGGCTTTATCACGTTGAAAGTTAAGCAACACACTAGCAACAACCTAGATGGGTATCCCCTTAGGAATATCAGGTGCTGTAAGCTTGGATGTGTGGGTGATGAAACTGATAACGGTTCATAAGTTGAAATCGGATATTCAAGTTCTAATTTCAGTCGATTTCATTAAATTCAGTTACGCGCAAGTGTCACTGCGGAAGATATTAATCCGCCTGTTCTCCCTCCGGCTATAGGCTAATTATTCAATCTTGTAAATCATTATTATTTAAATATTTTCTGGTTTTGAATAACCTGCAAAGAGTCGATAAGCCGTAAAAAAACAAATCAATCAATCTTTCCTTTCTTTTTTTTTTTTTTGTTTTATTATTTCCTTATTCTTTTCTTTCTCTTCGTTTGTTCTTTCTTTCTTTGTATTCCCCCCCCACTCTCTATCTGTATCTCTTTCTGTTTCTTCTCTTTCTTTCCTCTTTTTATTATCCACTGTTTTTTTTTAACCTAATTTTTTAATTTCTCTTTCTACTTTTCAAATCCAAGCACCGTGTAAAATTACAATGCCATCCAGAAAGATGAAATAAAGGTGCCGCTTCCAGTAAACATTCCACCGGGACAATTTGTAACATACAAACGAATAATGGCGCCACAGAAGAAAATATTTCAAAATTAATAAGCGTTCTGCACTAAAATAATAATTTCCTTACCGCTGATCAAAAGTAACTATAGATCAACCATCCGACCGTGTATAGAATATGGCTTCCCACTGTCTGTTCTACAAATATTTCATGGCTTCTGTTCCGACGAACTTAGGTCACTGATGCGTCCTCCTCAAGAATTTTCACGTGCAACCAGACTGGCAACAAGGTCCTACCCATTTACAGTTAGATCAACCGTATGCAGCCGACAATTCTACTCCATCAGCTTCTTTTCTCACACTTCCCGCTTGTGGAACTTCCTCCGTATACTTGCTTTCCTAACGGCTACAACCTCCAGGAATTTAAATGCAATGTCAATTTCCATCTCTTATCCACTTGACTCCAGTCCTTTCTACATCATCTTGTGATTTTCCTTTCTTTCTACCTTCGTAGCGGTCTTCACACCTGTGTTCACATCCTTATCTTGTCCTTTCTCTGACATCCCCTGTAACTGGTTTGTCTTTCTCTTCACGCACCTTCTGCCTAAAGCTTTACATTCTTAGGTAGCCCCCTGCGCATCAATGGCGGTACTGGTTTGGTGTGAATCGATAAAAAAAGGTAGCGTGTTAAAGAGGCCCCACCCAAAGCAAGGGTATAATGCCACCAAGACGCAAGAAAGTAGCATAGAAGGAAAAGTCTTTAGAATTGAACTTAAAACCTAATCTTAAAAAGAAAGCAAGGAATAAAACTTTATTCCTCTTCAATAGACTAGGGAGGAGTATGAACCGGACGATAAACTAAGCTATTAACTTCCCACTTTTTCATTTCTGTTATTTGCATATTTATTTTTCTCTTTCTTCCTTTTTCTTACTCTAATTTATTTCCTTTTCACTACTCTCTCTCTCTCTCCCTCACTTTCCCTTTTCGCGTTTGAGTTTTCCTCCTCTCTTTCTTTTCCTCTTCTTTTTCTTTTTCTATTTACCTTTTCTTCTCCTTCTCTTTCTTTCTCCTTCTTTCTCTCTTTCTTTTATTTCGTCTATTTCATCCTTTATTATTTCTTTTTATTACTCTTTCTTATTTCTTTGACTCGACGAAAGAAAAAATTCATATAGGTGTTCTCAAAAAACTTAGTCCGAACTATCTCCAATCTTACCAAAGCTGTATAGCCACTTTCTGAAGAAGAAATATTTCATCAAATTCCTCGAAAGGAGTCAGGTATATGCCTTGCTTACAAGAATGCAAATGAACCCTTGTCCTCGTTCCAATATTTCCTATCGGACTCTTTAGTATTATCAGCAAACTCTCAACTTTTGTCTCATTTCACTTAGTCCGAACTTTCTCTAATCTTACCAAAGCTGTATAACCACTTTCTGAAGAAGAAATATTTCAGCAAATTCCTCGAAAGGAGTCAGGTATATGCCTTGCTTACAAGAATGCAAATGAACCCTTGTCCTCGTTCCAATATTTCTTATCAGACTCTTTAGTATTATCAGAAAACTCTCAACTTTTGTCTCATTTCACTTAGTCCGAACTTTCTCTAATCTTACCAAAGCTGTATAACCACTTTCTGAAGAAGAAATATTTCATCAAATTCCTCGAAAGGAGTCAGGTATATGCCTTGCTTACAAGAATGCAAATGAACCCTTGTCCTCGTTCCAATATTTCCTATCAGACTCTTTAGTATTATCAGAAAACTCTCAACTTTTGTCTCATTTCACTTAGTCCGAACTTTCTCTAATCTTACCAAAGCTGTATAACCACTTTCTGAAGAAGAAATATTTCATCAAATTACTCGAAAGGAGTCAGGTATATGCCTTGCTTACAAGAATGCAAATGAACCCTTGTCCTCGTTCCAATATTTCCTATCAGACTCTTTAGTATTATCAGAAAACTCTCAACTTTTGTCTCATTTCACTTAGTCCGAACTTTCTCTAATCTTACCAAAGCTGTATAACCACTTTCTGAAGAAGAAATATTTCATCAAATTCCTCGAAAGGAGTCAGGTATATGCCTTGCTTACAAGAATGCAAATGAACCCTTGTCCTCGTTCCAATATTTCCTATCAGACTCTTTAGTATTATCAGAAAACTCTCAACTTTTGTCTCATTTCACTTAGTCCGAACTTTCTCTAATCTTACCAAAGCTGTATAACCACTTTCTGAAGAAGAAATATTTCATCAAATTCCTCGAAAGGAGTCAGGTATATGCCTTGCTTACAAGAATGCAAATGAACCCTTGTCCTCGTTCCAATATTTCTTATCAGACTCTTTAGTATTATCAGAAAACTCTCAACTTTTGTCTCATTTCACTTAGTCCGAACTTTCTCTAATCTTACCAAAGCTGTATAACCACTTTCTGAAGAAGAAATATTTCATCAAATTCCTCGAAAGGAGTCAGGTATATGCCTTGCTTACAAGAATGCAAATGAACCCTTGTCCTCGTTCCAATATTTCCTATCAGACTCTTTAGTATTATCAGAAAACTCTCAACTTTTGTCTCATTTCACTTAGTCCGAACTTTCTCTAATCTTACCAAAGCTGTATAACCACTTTCTGAAGAAGAAATATTTCATCAAATTCCTCGAAAGGAGTCAGGTATATGCCTTGCTTACAAGAATGCAAATGTACCCTTGTCCTCGTTCCAATATTTCTTATCGACTCTTTTAGTATTATCAGAAAACTCTCAACTTTGTCTCATTTCACTTAGTCCGAACTTTCTCTAATCTTACCAAAGCTGTATAACCACTCTTCTGAAGAAGAAATATTTCATCAAATTTTCGAAAGGAGTCAGGTATATGCCTTGCTTACAAGAATGCACGAACCCTTAATCCCTGTTCCAATATTTCTTATCAGACTCTTTAGTATTATCAGAAACTCTCAACTTTTGTCTCATTTCACTTAGTCCAATTCCTTTTCTATTCACCAAAAGCTGTATAACCACTTTCTGAAGAAGAAATATTTCATCAAATTCCTCGAAAGGAGTCAGGTATATGCCTTGCTTACAAGAATGCAAATGAACCTTGTCCTCGTTCCAATATTTCCTATCAGACTCTTTAGTATTATCAGAAAACTCTCAACTTTTGTCTCATTTCACTTAGTCCGAACTTTCTAATCTTACCAAAGCTGTATAACCACTCTCTGAAGAAGAAATATTTCATCAAATTCCTCGAAAGGAGTCAGGTATATGCCTTGCTTACAAGAATGCAAATGAACCTTGTCCTCGTTCCAATATTTCCTATCAGACCTTTTAGTATTATCAGAAAACTCTCAACTTTGTCTCATTTCACTTAGTCCGAACTTTCTCTAATCTTACCAAAGCTGTATAACCACTTTCGAAGAAGAAATATTTCATCAAATTCCTCGAAAGGACAGGTATATGCCTTGCTTACAAGAATGCAAATGAACCCTTGTCCTCGTTCCAATATTTCCTATCAGACTTTTAGTATTATCAGAAAACTCTCTAACTTTGCTCCTATTTCACTAGTCCGAACTTTCTCTAATCTTACCAAAGCTGTATAACCACTTTCTGAAGAAGAAATATTTCATCAAATTCCTCGGAAAGGAGTCAGGTATATGCCTTGGTTGACAGCAATGCAATGAACCTTGTCCTCGTTCCAATATTTCTTATCAGACTCTTTAGTATTATCAGAAAACTCTCAACTTTGTCTCATTTTCACTTAGTCCGAACTTTCTCTAATCTTACCAAAGCTGTATAACCACTTTCTGAAGAAGAAATATTTCATCAAATTCTCGAAAGGAGTCAGGTATATGCCTTGCTTACAAAGAATGGCACAACTTGTCCTCGTTCCAATATTTCCTATCAGACTCTTTAGTATTATCAGAAAACTCTCAACTTTTGTCTCATTTCACTTAGTCCGAACTTTCTCTAATCTTACCAAAGCTGTATAACCACTTTCTGAAGAAGAAATATTTCATCAAATTCCTCGAAAGGAGTCAGGTATATGCCTTGCTTACAAGAATGCAAATGAACCCTTGTCCTCGTTCCAATATTTCCTATCAGACTCTTTAGTATTATCAGAAAACTCTCAACTTTTGTCTCATTTCACTTAGTCCGAACTTTCTAATCTTACCAAAGCTGTATAACCACTTTCTGAAGAAGAAATATTTCAGCAAATTCCTCGAAAGGAGTCAGTATATGCCTTGCTTTCATAAAGAATGCAAATGAACCCCTTGTCCTCGTTCCAATATTTCCTATCAGGACTCTTTAGTATTATCAGAAAACTCTCAACTTTTGTCTCATTTCACTTAGTCCGAACTTTCTCTAATCTTACCAAAGCTGTATAACCACTTTCTGAAGAAGAAATATTTCATCAAATTCCTCGAAAGGAGTCAGGTATATGCCTTGCTTACAAGAATGCAAATGAACCCTTGTCCTCGTTCCAATATTTCCTATCAGACTCTTTAGTATTATCAGAAAACTCAACTTTGTCTCATTTCACTTAGTCCGAACTTTCTCTAATCTTACCAAAGCTGTATAACCACTTTCTGAAGAAGAAATATTTCATCAAATTTCGAAAGGAGTCAGGTATATGCCTTGCTTACAAGAATGAAAATGAACCCTTGTCCTCGTTCCAATATTTCCTATCAGACTCTTTAGTATTATCAGAAAACTCTCAACTTTTGTCTCATTTCACTTAGTCCGAACTTTCTCTAATCTTACCAAAGCTGTATAACCACTTTCTGAAGAAGAAATATTTCAGCAAATTCCTCGAAAGGAGTCAGGTATATGCCTTGCTTACAAGAATGCAAATGAACCCTTGTCCTCGTTCCAATATTTCCTATCAGACTCTTTAGTATTATCAGAAAACTCTCAACTTTTGTCTCATTTCACTTAGTCCGAACTTTCTCTAATCTTACCAAAGCTGTATAACCACTTTCTGAAGAAGAAATATTTCATCAAATTCCTCGAAAGGAGTCAGGTATATGCCTTGCTTACAAGAATGCAAATGAACCCTTGTCCTCGTTCCAATATTTCCTATCAGACTCTTTAGTATTATCAGAAAACTCTCAACTTTTGTCTCATTTCACTTAGTCCGAACTTTCTCTAATCTTACCAAAGCTGTATAACCACTTTCTGAAGAAGAAATATTTCAGCAAATTCCTCGAAAGGAGTCAGGTATATGCCTTGCTTACAAGAATGCAAATGAACCCTTGTCCTCGTTCCAATATTTCCTATCAGACTCTTTAGTATTATCAGAAAACTCTCAACTTTTGTCTCATTTCACTTAGTCCGAACTTTCTCTAATCTTACCAAAGCTGTATAACCACTTTCTGAAGAAGAAATATTTCATCAAATTCCTCGAAAGGAGTCAGGTATATGCCTTGCTTACAAGAATGCAAATGAACCCTTGTCCTCGTCCCAATATTTCCTATCAGACTCTTTAGTATTATCAGAAAACTCTCAACTTTTGTCTCATTTCACTTAGTCCGAACTTTCTCTAATCTTACCAAAGCTGTATAACCACTTTCTGAAGAAGAAATATTTCATCAAATTCCTCGAAAGGAGTCAGGTATATGCCTTGCTTACAAGAATGCAAATGAACCCTTGTCCTTGTTCCAATATTTCCTATCAGACTCTTTAGTATTATCAGAAAACTCTCAACTTTTGTCTCATTTCACTTAGTCCGAACTTTCTCTAATCTTACCAAAGCTGTATAACCACTTTCTGAAGAAGAAATATTTCATCAAATTCCTCGAAAGGAGTCAGGTATATGCCTTGCTTACAAGAATGCAAATGAACCCTTGTCCTCGTTCCAATATTTCCTATCAGACTCTTTAGTATTATCAGAAAACTCTCAACTTTTGTCTCATTTCACTTAGTCCGAACTTTCTCTAATCTTACCAAAGCTGTATAACCACTTTCTGAAGAAGAAATATTTCATCAAATTCCTCGAAAGGAGTCAGGTATATGCCTTGCTTACAAGAATGCAAATGAACCCTTGTCCTCGTTCCAATATTTCCTATCAGACTCTTTAGTATTATCAGAAAACTCTCAACTTTTGTCTCATTTCACTTAGTCCGAACTTTCTCTAATCTTACCAAAGCTGTATAACCACTTTCTGAAGAAGAAATATTTCATCAAATTCCTCGAAAGGAGTCAGGTATATGCCTTGCTTACAAGAATGAAAATGAACCCTTGTCCTCGTTCCAATATTTCCTATCAGACTCTTTAGTATTATCAGAAAACTCTCAACTTTTTTGTCTCATTTCACTTTCAGTCCGAACTTCTTCTTAATCTACCAAAGCTGTATAACCACTTTCTGAAGAAGAAATATTTCAGCAATTCCCTCGAAAGGAGTCAGGTATATGCTCATGCCATAAGAATGCAAATGAACCCTTGTCCTCGTTCCAATATTTTCATCAGACTCTTTAGTATTATCAGAAAAAACTCTCAACTTTTGTCTCATTTCACTTAGTCCGAACTCTTCTCTAATCTTACCAAAGCTGTATGAACCACTTTCTGAAGAAGAAAATACCTTGTCAAATTCCTCGAAAGGGAGTCAGGTATATGCCTTGGCTTACAAGAATGCAAATGAACCCTTGTCCTCGTTCCAATATTTCCTATCAGACTCTTTAGTATTACTCAACCAACTTTGTCTCATTTCTTATTTCGTCCGAACTTTCATCCAATACCAAAGCTGTACAACCACTTTCGAAGAAGAAATATTTCAGCAAATTCTCGAAAGGAGTCAGGTATATGCCTTGCTTACAAGAATGCACGAACCCTTGTCCTCGTTCCAATATTTCCCATCAGACTCTTTAGTATTATCAGAAAACTCTCAACTTTTGTCTCATTTCACTTAGTCCGAACTTTCTCTAATCTTACCAAAGTTGTATAACCAATTTTCCTTGAAGAAGAAATATTTCATCAAATTCCTCGAGTGACGGTATATGCCTTGATGGCAAGAATGCAAATGAACCCTTGTCCTCGTCCCAATATTTCCCTATCGACTCTCAGTATTATCAGAAAACTCTCAACTTTTGTCTCATTTCACTTAGTCCGAACTCTAATCTTACCAAAGCTGTATAACCACTTTCTAGAAGAAGAAATATTCTATCAAATTCCCTGAAAGGAGTCAGGTATATGCCTTGTTTACAAGAATGCAAACGAACCCTTGTCCTTTGTTCCAATATTTCACTGGGACTCTTTTTTTATATTACCGAAAACTCTCAACTTTTGTCTCATTTCACTTAGTCCGAACTTTCTAATCTTAACAAAGCTGGTATAACCACTTTCTGAAGAAGAAATATTTCATCAAATTCTCGAAAGGAGCTAGTATATGCCTTGTTTACAAGAATGCAAATGAACCCTTGTCCTCGTTCCAATATTTCCCATCAGACTCTTTAGTATTATCAGAAAACTTCCCAACTTTATCCTATTCACTTATCCGAACTTTCTCTAATCTTACCAAAGCTGTATAACCACTGAAGAAGAAATATTTTATCAAATTCCTCGAAAGGAGTCAGGTATATGGCTCAAGCCAAGACCAAACAACCCTGTCCTCGTTCCAATATTTCTTATCAGACTCTTTAGTATTATCAGAAATCTCTCAACTTTTGTCTCATTTCACTTAGTCCGAACTTTCTCTAATCTTACCAAAGCTGTATAACCACTTTCTGAAGAAGAAATATTTCAGCAAAATCCTCGAAAGGAGTCAGGTATATGCCTTGCTTACAAGAATGCAAATGAACCCTTGTCCTCGTCCCAATATTTCCTATCAGACTCTTTAGTATTATCAGAAAACTCTCAACTTTTGTCTCATTTCACTTAGTCCGAACTTTCTCTAATCTTACCAAAGCTGTATAACCACTTTCTGAAGAAGAAATATTTCAGCAAATTCCTCGAAAGGAGTCAGGTATATGCCTTGCTTAGAAGAATGCAAATGAACCCTTGTCCTCGTTCCAATATTTCCTATCAGACTCTTTAGTATTATCAGAAAACTCTCAACTTTTGTCTCATTTCACTTAGTCCGAACTTTCTCTAATCTTACCAAAGCTGTATAACCACTTTCTGAAGAAGAAATATTTCATCAAATTCCTCGAAAGGAGTCAGGTATATGCCTTGCTTAGAAGAATGCAAATGAACCCTTGTCCTCGTCCCAATATTTCCTATCGGCCTCTTTAGTATTATCAGAAAACTCTTTGAGGCAATCATCAGCAAGAAAGTTGTTGAGCTTCTCAACAGAATAAACATTTTGAGCGACAAACAGTATCATTTTTGCACCTGTAAGACTACTACCGATGTCTTAACGATTTTCATGTACAGAATCAGTGAAGCGCTTGTTAATAAACTCATCTCCAGATTCTGGTAGAAAGTCGTTGTTAAGGATCATGATATCAATTCTAGCATTTCCCCAAACTCTCTTCTCGAACCTATCTTCTTTTTTGCATTATATTAACGCTTTTGAGTAAGATCATGAACAGATCTTTAGTAAAATATCTATAAAGATGATACTACGGTATTACGAGTGAACTTCCAAATTAGTGTACTAAAATTACGAACATAAAATGAAACAAAAGTTACTCAAAATCGCTGTTTCTCACGGAATCCATAGCAACATTTTGTGAAACCTTTTTTTTTAATCATTTCACCCCAAGCAAGGCATTTCACTGCCACTATTGCGCATGGGGATACATAGGGGAAGGTAAAGAGGAGTGGTTAGACATAGGGAATGTCAGGAGGAAGGATAGAAGGATGAGGGTTGGGCAGATGGGAAGAGTGTTTGATAGAATGGGAGCAAGTTAGTGTGTTAGGAGGTGTCTATTGACCTTACATTTAAACTCCTGGAGATTGTAGCCGTCGGGGAAGCAGACTTATGTCAAAAGTAGGGTGATGGATGGGTAAGGATACGGGGGCTGGGGGTTGGGCAGATGGGAAAAGTGTTTGAAAGAATGGGAGCAAGTTAGTGTGTTAGGAGGTGTCTATTGACCTTACATTTAAACTCCTGGAGATTGTAGCCGTCGGGGAAGCAATCATGTAGAAGGGAATTCCACAGTCGGGAAGTGCGAGGAAAGAAACTGTTGGAGTAGAAGTTGAAGTTGCATTTTATCGGTTTCACTGTAAAAGGGTGGGATCTAGTTGCTAATAGAGTTCCGGAGAAAACGGGTTCGGAAATACTGTGAATACGACTAGTACCTCGAATGTCTAATGGGTCAAAATTTTACTTTTTTCTTTCTTATGTGCCGTGTCCTTTCAGGATGCAGGCTATCACTGACCCCTATCCTTTGTCGCTCTTAACATTTTTCTTTTTGGTATCTCTCCCAAACTCTGCTCCGCCATCCGCTTGCTCATGCCCATCAATTATGTCTCACGTTGCTTTCTACTGTCTCATTTTCCCTCTATCTATCCCGTGAGTATTAGATTCTCTAAACTCTCCTTCCTCATTACGTGTTCCATAATCTTCAGCTGTCTCTTCTTGTTTCTAATTAATAATTTTTATTTTCGATTGCATCCTCTCTAAAACCTCACATATTTGGTCCATGGTATTTTTAGCATTCTTCTGTAGAACCACTTCGAGTGGCACTTTCGTCCTTGAGGACATTGTCCAGCATTCGCTCTCATATAGGAGGACATATATCGCATAAAAGTCCAGTATTCTTTTATTTGTTTTATCGGACCTTATTGCCAAAGATGCTGGAAGAAAATATCCGGCTGTCATTTCGGGGCTGGTGCTTCCAGACTTCATTTTCCAGAAGCGATTACGCGGCCTTGTAGTTGTTGAGTTATTTTCCCAGGATAAACTTTGGTAGCATCTCGCTACTCTATCGCTACTAAATATGCGCACAGCGCTCCCCATTTTAAAATGATCTTGTGCCACGTCCAGCCTTGGAGGGGATGCCTGGTATATCTTCCTAGATCTGAAGGTCTGAATAGGTAAACCTAAGCAATGTAGATCGATAGAACATTTGTAGATCGATAGAACATTTCGATCTACATTGCTTAGGTTTACCTATTCAGACCTTCAGATCTAGGAAGATATACCAGGCATCCCCTCCAAGGCTGGACGTGACACAAGATCATTTTAAAATGGGGAGCGCTGTGCGCATATTTATGCATATGGATTTATTGCGTGATGAGTTAAGTATGAGGTTTCTTCCCGTTTACGTTTTCTCCAACATCTCATCGTTGCTCACGTATTCGGTTCATGCTATCCTCAGCATCTTTCTGTACAACAACATTTCTGCTGCCTCGAGCCTCCCATTCATCCTTGAGAAGATCGTCTAACATTCACTGCCATATAGAAGGTACAGATATCACATAGAAATCCAGCAATTTTTTTCTTTGTTTCCAATAAGATTTTTTTTGTCTCTCGGTACTCTGTTTAGCTTTTGAAATGCGTCTTTGGCCAGGCCGATGCGTCTTTGAATGTCAATGTTGCACTGTCCACGTTCTGTCAAAACGCTTCCGAGATATTTAAAATTCTTTACTTGTTTTATTTTAGGTTTCTCCGATACTACAACTTTAACTTCTTCATTTTTAGGGTCAGTCGATAACTATTCTATATATCCTAATAAAGAGCAATTTTTACTTCTTCACTGTTCCTTCTATACATTTTTTATAAGCGTTTCACCTCGAGCAAGGCATTTCACTGACACTACTGCGCAGGGGGCTACATAGAGTGGAGAAAGGATGATTAAATATAGGAAATGTCAGAGGGTGGGTGATAGGCGGGTAAGAATACCGAGAATGAGGGTTGGATAGGTGAGAGTTTTGGGAGAATAATTGGAAGTTAGTGTGATAGGAGGTGTCTATTGACCCTACATTTAAATACCTGGATATTGTAGCTATCGGGAAAGCAGACACGTGGAAGGGAATTCCACATGTGGGAAGCGCGAGAAAAGAAGCTGTTGGAGTAGAAATTACGGTTACATCTTATCTGTTTAACTGTAAATGGGTGGGACCTAGTTGCTAATCTAGTATCTCGGGTACATTCATGCTTAGGCGGCACCAATGATCTAAGTTCTTCGGAGCAGAAGCCATGAAAGTACTTGTAGAAGAGGCACAGGTAAGCCACATCACGCCGGTGAGAGAGTGGTTGCAGCCGGTCTGCCAAGTCAGTATCAACCACGTTACAGATTCTCCTTTGTATTTTGTCAAGAAGCCCAAGGAGTCCTTACAACGATCTCACTCAGTAACCTTGAGTGGCTCTTGGGTATTATATTGGGTGAATTTAAGTAATTTTCTTCTTTTTTTTTTTACAGTGAGGTTCACTGTTCAATATTGACGGATGTGCGTTGTGGTGCAGTGGATGTCGGCTCGGAAAGAGAAATCGGTGAGCCGATTTCGATTTCCATTTGAATGCCCTGCATTCACTTACGCGCTAGTACCATTGGGAAAGGTATTAATCCGTCCCTTCCCCCCAGTTATGGGTTAAATAACAGGGTAGGACTTGGGACCCTGTCCTTAAACAAATCCCACTGAAATTTTCTCCGTCGGAGAGGAAGCTGCCTCAACCAACCTAGGGTGCACGCGGCTTGTACACGCACACTGTTCAAGGTCCGGGAACCACTCGAGGTTGAGTGTTACCGAGTATGAGGCACAGTATATGCAGAATTATGGGGGAAATAACGCTTACCCATAGACTTGAACAAAAACCCGGTTCCATAGAGCAGTGGTTTGCGAAAAACAACTGCTCGAGTGGAACTTATAACGGAATACGAAAGGAAGGAGAATTGATTCACTACAATGTGCGTGTCGTGGTGAATCATAGCCGTTTACAACTGGTGGAGCTAAGGCATGTAGTTCGTCTGAACACTTTTCATGAAAAAGGTGATAGAGCAACGAGAGGCTTGAGACGTTTGAGAGACGAGATGTAGGGTACAATCGAATTTTCCTTCCGTTCTTCGCGTTTCCCTCTATTTTTCTCATTCCTTCCCTCTTTTTTTCTATTCCTTTCTCTTTTGATTTCTTTTCCTCCTTGCCGTCTACTACCTTTTTCTTTTATCCGAATCCAATTGCTTTTTCCCTGTGCCATTTTTCAACCATCAATACATTCATAAAATTTCTTTATAACGTCTTTCAATATTTTCGAAAAAAAATCTCCTTAATTGTATCATTTTCTTTTTAACACTATTCTTTTTAAATTTGTCTCTGCATTGTTTATTTTTTCTCTCTTCCGTGTGCCATCTTTTATCTCTTCTCGCTTATTTTGACAATCCTTCCCTTGGGTTTGGATTAGTTTATTCCTCTGCATGCTTCAGTCAATCCACGAATCGTTCTCATCTATGGCCTTTCCGCTATGTTGTATTTTATGCACTCTTCTTGACATCTGTCTTTTATTGGCTATTGCACACAGAAAATAAACCAATTAAAAAGTAATTTGTCTTATGATGGCCTTGTGTTTTTTCAAAATGAAGTATTACATCAAGGGTAACTGTATAAAAAATGTTTCTGGATTCAGGGCGCAAATTTTTACGACAATTATTTAAATGGCCGCGAAGCTAATTAGCATCTTGTTTTGCAATAGGAAAAAAAGAGAAGCAAACAAAATGGAGGAAATTACTGCAAACTTTAAAAAAGTCAAACGCGAAAAAAAAAAGGATTTTAAATTCGAAACAGATCAACTGAAAGAAATGGGAAAATAATGATAAAAGAGAAGAAATAGAGATACTTTTTTCAAATTTTATTTTCGTTATTCTTTTTTTTTTTTTTTCATCGACCTCATTGCTATGATAACTATTCATCTTCTTAATAGAAATCTCTGGAAGTGGAAGCATAACAGGGATAAAGTGATCGGAGGTCTCATGTACTCTCCCGTCATCTTCGCAGTATTCTTGCTGACTCACGTAGGGCTCTAGTGTTTTTAATTCTTAACCAGACCCGTATTATCGCAATTGTTTTTGCCAGGATATCGATCTCAGTGTAGGGAGACAATAGTTGTCTTCCATTAATGGGAACAACAGTTGCCTTCCCTTTTGAGAAACTCTTTTTTTATCTGGGGTCATTCCCTTCCTTTCTTCAGTGGGTATAACCACGAGGAGTATTGCAGGCGAAACGGAATGTAATTTCTTTGCTATCTTGCTAAAACCATTCTCGTTCATTTTGACACATGAACATTCGTCCTGTTCTGGGATGTACTTAAACATTAGTAATGTATTGTACTAGTTTTTGTTATATTAAAGACCAAATTGTTATTGTATTGTAACTCGTCCTTTCTTTTACTGCACGATCTATGGCAGCGTATTAATGTTTATATTAGTATCGTGTAACTGGAAATATCACCAGTTTGCAACCAATACTAATACCAGCATAACTATCAATTTGTTATTGAGGAATATCCTGTCTTACCCAGGAATGGCTATGGCCCGGGTTATGGACTAGAACGAACTACAGAGTGTTCGTGACTATACGAGAGTCTTCGTCATTACACGGGAGTGATCGAGAGTGTTCGTCATTATACGGCCTTAGACGAGAGTTAGACGTCACTAGACGGAATCCTTCTTCTCAAGACGGATGCATACGTCCTATACAGAGATATTGCCTTCTTAAATGTTATTCTTGTTAACTGTTCATTGGTGTACTTGTATTTGGTTTATTGTACTGAGGTATAATAAATCTCTATTTATATATTCTCAGTGTTAAGAGTTATTTCTTGCACTATTCTATATTCGGGATATAACAGATTTTCAACATCTTTCTGACGTATTCTTGATAAGGAACTCTTTTTGTACCAGCGTTTTTGTTCCCTTCCCTGACTGACAGAAACAATAACGTTCACTACACACTCATGACTCGTCTTGGGAGTCTGCTCCATAGGATTTGCGGGAAGAAGCTGTAAGAGTGGAACTTTTTCTTGCCGGTGGATTACAGAGGGTCAGTGGCGGTTTGCTACTACGTAAGTGGCATGGAGGGTCCTAGCTGTGAAGGTTAGACCTGGCGGAATTAAGGAATATAGTTTGTCAGAGCACTTTCCATGGTAGTGGCGATAGAGCAGTGTGAGACTCGCCACATCTCATCGGCGAGAGAGAGTTTGGAGTGTGGAAAATAGTTCTTCTCCAACAAAGACTCAGGGACTCTTTTGAACTCTATCAAGACGGGAATGTTAGGTTTGGGTGGCTTCTGTCAAATATGGCAACACTATTCCATTTTCGACCTGATATGTCTCTTATAAATGTACTGGATAGCATAAAAAGGCAGATACGTACCGGAGCACTACAGGAAGCAATGGGTCGTATATAGGGATTCCAATTGAGATTGGGTGTGAGAAGCTCAATCTATTCTCAATGCACGGGGATTCCTCTAAGGGATATCTGTTCATTTTGACTGGTGGTAGTTCGGAGCCTAAACAGCGTTGACGGAATTTAACCCTAGTACGACGGAGCGAAAGAAATTATTATTAGTCGTATTATTAATTCTTCAGATTATTGGTTCCAATAGGAATGGAGAGAAAAATAAGCTTAATGGATAATAAAATTGTTTATTAACGGTTGCAATATGAATGCAGCTAAGAAATTGACGACTGTTTTATTCTATTTCTTTTTGTTGTTTGTTTGTTTTTTGTTTTGTTTTTTTTTGTTTTTATTTTTTGTTTTTTTTTATTTTTTTGTTTTGTGTATATAAAGACTTTTTCCGCAATTCATTCAGGCGTCCTTCAATTTAATTTTGGTGCCGTTCCCATTGACCCAATTGTGCACGCGCGTCCGGTCTAGTTAATGTGGTAAAGAGACAGCTAGAAAGATTTCAACGTGCCTTCCTCAGGATAAAAGTTCACAGTGTGGGTGAGGAAGAACATCGTTGTAATAGACGACTTGAAAACCAGCTACTGTGTCGAAGCTATTACGACTAGCGACCCGAAGGCGTCGTCAGAAACTAATAATTGAGCCCAATTTTTGTCAAGTGCCATATGAAAGTTAGTACTTCATAAAATTTATATGGAATTTTTTATTCGTGGCACCATCTATATGTCAGCCCAGGGACTTATTGAGGGATGTGGTATTTTCAGGCCAAAGAAAAATCGATCTACAAAAAGATATCGAATTGTTAGAAAAGCTTTGGAATCAGTGTATCAACATTGAGGGAAACTATGTTGATGAATAAAAACAAACTTTGCCTAAAAGTTGTTGTTTTATTCGTTAGGCCGGGACTTATTGAGTGAGGTGTTAAGAAGAGTATAAATTAATGTGTCTCTTCTTCATAGCGTATGGAATTTTTTGTCCGCTCTTCTACATTTTAAGTCATATTTGAATAATCAAATGTCAATTTATCTAAAAAGAAACAATGCAGTTATTGATAAGAAGAGTTAAAATCAATGCATAAAATTTTTTTGATGAAATTCCGTGGAAGTTTAAGAAATAATCACTTATAGTAGTTCTTGGATCAGGGTTGATCCCTCACTGAATCTCAGAAAAAATATTCAAAATGAAATCAAAGAACCAAGAGTAGAATTTCGGTATGATAAATCTTGAATACAGTAAATGACACGGAAAGAGTTATGCTAAAATTCTCAGAAGAGAATGTAGTTCTAGAGACATCGAATTTAGAAAATTCCTGCTAAAATATCTATCATGAATGTGGTGAGACATGAATCAGTTTATAGAAAATGAAAATAACGAGGATAGATTTATGATTTATCAGAAATAATTTATTCATGACCTGTAACAATTATCAAGTACAAAAATTTAAATACCTAGGAAGTTTCCTAACTGAAAATGGAAAGTGCGACACGGAGATCCGAAGGCGAATTGGCATGGCAATGGACGCGTTCCAGAAGCTGAGCAAAATACTAACACACAAGAAAATCTCACTGGAAACAAAGAGTGCTGGACTGCTACGTGATGTCAGTTCTTCAATACGGCAGCGAGTGCTGGACAATATAATCGAAAATGAGGACAAAACTGGAAGCAGCGGAAATGTGGTTATACAGAAGGAAGCTGCGGATATCATGAACTGAGCATACAAGCAACGATGAGGTGTTGGAAAGAATGGCAACAAAGAGCAAATTGATATTGAGCATCAGGAAGAGACAACTGAAGTTCCTGGGACACGCATTGAGGAAGGAGAGCCTGGAGAACCGGATACTGACTGGCCAGATAGAAGGAAAGAGAGACAGAGGAAGACAGCGGATAACTTATTTGTAGGGCCTGATCAGGTGGTTGACTGAACGGGGGTAGACAGGGGTAACGGGAACAAACATACTAGGAACCACAAGGGATAGGGAGACGTGGAAAACCATGATCGCCTACGTCCTGAAAGGACAGGGCACATAGAAGAAGAAGAACAATTATCAAGCTATAAAATTGATACAGAATGTACAGATTTAGGACAAAGAGATTTCCTTATGTTAAAGAGACTTCTGAAACCCTGGTGTACTATGTCTGCGAAAGAAATTGGTCCAACCAAGTAATGTTAGTTAGGCCCTGGATTTATTGAGTGATGTTATGTCATCGTGCTACTCGATTGATATCAAGTTCTTACCCTGTTACCGTAGACATAGTTAAATGTAGCCGTCTTGTCTACTCTACTGATTCTTTTCTCGCACTTTCCGTTTTTGGAACTCCCTCCCATTTGCTTGCTTCTCTGATAGCTTCTTCATTCTTTTATTTGCCATGTCGTTTCAAAACATAGGCGATAATGGCATTCCACATCTCCCTATCCCTGGTGTCTCTTAGCACGCTTTCTCCTGTTGCACCATGCAACCCTCGTTCCGTCATTCACCTGATCAGGTCCTTCAAATATGTTATCCGCTGCTTTCCCCCGTCTCTTTTCCCCCTCTACCTGGCCTGTTAGTATCAGGTTTTCCAAGCCCTCCTTCCTCATCGCATGTCCCAGGAACTTCAGCTGTCTCTTCCTGATGCTCATCATTAATTTCCTTTCCAAAACCTCGGTATTCTTCACATGCTTGGTCCATGATATCCACAGCATCCTTCTGTAGAACCACATTTCAGCTGCTTCAAGTTTTTCCTTCATCTTCGAAAATATTGTCCAACATTCGCTGCTATATTGAAGAATCAACATCACATAGTAATCTAGTACTCTCTCTTCTACTCTAATATTTTTCTTGCACCATTTCGTTTGTGTAACTCCATTCCATTTGCTTGCTTCTCTGATAGCCACAATCTCCAAAAGTTTAAATGCATCGTCAATTACTATGTTTTATCTACTTGATTCCAATTCATTTCTTTTCTTCGACATCCCTATATTTTTTCTCTTAGCGTCATTATTTCTGCCTTACTTGCTGTCAAGCAATTATAGAAGATTAGAAGTGATAAAACAGAAGTGAAGTTTTAGAAACATAAGTACTTGAAAAAAAGATGACAATGGTAAAAAAAAAATCATTCAGTCAGTTAAATGCCATACGTGATACACGCTTGGGCGATCATGTCTCGAAAGAGACACGACTGACTGGGCAGAAGATTATCCCGCAGTAGGTTGCCATTGCTTTCTGTGGTAGACTGGTTGCCGACCAAGGCTATAGAACCCAATTTGTCCTGTTATTTAACCCAAAACTGGAAGGAATAGACGGATTAATACCTTTTCCAAGGGTATTTGCGCGTAAGTGAATGCAATGAATTCGGCTGGAATTCGAACTCGGCTCCCCGATTTCTTGTTCCGAGCCGATATCCAATGCACCACAACGCACATAATTATGCCTTTTTGACACCTATATTATCAACTAATAAACACAGTCCTCTTCTACTTCTTTTTCTTATATATATACCTATATATCATAAATATATATATATATATCATATATATTTATAACATATATATCATAAATATATATCATATTATATTTTATATATATACCTATATCATATATCATATACTCATAACATATATATCTTATTATATTTTATATATATTCATATATATTACATATATGTATTGTACCGTACAAAAGTATTAGGACAAGAACTGTTTTATCTTTTATGAGGCATCAAAATAAAGTTTAAAATCCCCCCTGAACTAACACTTTTGCACACTACTAAAACCTCACTGAAATTCAAATACAGGGTAAAAAGCCAAGTAAATTGCTAATAAATATTGATTATTCAAAACTAGGTGTAAAAAATGTCGTAAAAAGAAGTTCTATTTAATTTTCCTATTTTCTATAAAACAAGTTATTTTGAAACTACTCTATTGAACATCTATGGGATATTCTGGATAAAAAATTGATAAATCTAATGTTACTTCGCAAGACACACTTTGGGAACAAATACAAGCTGCTTGGCAGGAGATACCATTAGATACATTGAAGAAGCTTGTGATGTCAATGCCTGACAGAATGAAGGGTGAGTTCAAAGCAAAAGGCTATTATACTAAATATTAAATTTATTTTGTAACAAGTATTTTTTGTTAAATCATTTGTTGAGCAAATCAAATCAAATTAATTTAATTGTTTTCTGCCAATATGCCTTATAACAGATAAAATAGTTCTTGTCCTAATACGTTTACACAATACTGTCTGTATATATATATATATATATATTGAATAATATAGACAATATGAGAAGGAGGATGGCAGAGCAGGGTTTGGGAGAAATAACACGAAAGCTACAAAGAACAGCGAGATGTGGAAGGCCATAAACGCTTACGTCATGAAGGGACAAGGCACATAAAAGATGAAGGACTGTTTTCATGAGCTATCGAGCTCCATCTGGTAGATTATGCTGATCATGAGGCGCCAGTTTTCCGTCTCCGCCAATTCTTTGGCCTTAAATCTGTCAGAGGTTGTTTGAGATACACGCCACGGAAGTTTTCTATACATATATTATTCTAGAATGCTCATAAAAGTGCACTTTCACGGCTGTTTTAAAGTCAGAGGAAATTTAAAATCAAGTTTTTCTTTTCTCCTAGGTGGACTGAGGGAATGTCATTATTATTAGATTCTAAAAATGCGAGCAATGTCGAGGTTTTGGAGAGAATGGAAGCGAAAAGGAAACTAATACTTTAAATCAAGAAGAGACAGCTGAAGTTTTTAATGAGGAAGGATAGCTTAGAGAATCTCATATTCACAGGACAGATAGAGGGAAAATGAGAGAGTGTTAAGCAAGGTGTCACGTATTGGTGGGCTTGAGAAAGTGGATGGAAAAGCAGTGTTTGGTAGAAATAAGACTAGGAAAGGTGTTAAGAGCTGTAAAGGACAGAGAGATGTGGAGGGCCATGATCGCCTATGTCCTGAACGGAAATGGCACATTGAAAAAGAAGATTGACTGCCTTCATGAGCTATCGTGTTCCATCTACCAGAATCAGCTGATTATGAGACGCCAGTTTTTCGTCTTTGCCCAGGCTTCAGCTTAAAACTGAACTCAGTTGTCAGAGGCTGTTTGAGACACATGCCACGGAAACCTTTTATAGACAGCGAGAACATGTCATCACTTTTACCCCTGGCTATGACAACTTTGGAACCTAATGTACGTATAAGCATATATATGTACATTACGTGTTTTAGAAGGTCGAAAACAAGTTTTTTTTTCTAATATATAAAACGTCAGGTAAACCAAAAACAATAAAAAGCAAGACGAATTAGGAAATAGCACACGAATAAGAAAAAATTAATATAGAAATGTTTATTCATTTTAGAAAAAGATAGCAGAAACAAAAAATGAAAATCTATATCGGAATTTAAGCCTAAAATGCTCGGAGATTATGAAGCCATTTATTTAATGCACAATAAGATAATTTATACTGCTTTTTTAACAGTACTAACGCCTAAACTATCAACTGATAAAACAAGAACTAGTCTTCTTCATGTGCCGTGTCGCCTCAGAATGTAGGCGATCATGGATTTTCACTTGGCTCTGTCTCTTGTTGCTCTCAGTATTTTTCCTCTTGGTATCTTTTCTTTGCTCAGACCTAACAAGTAAGTCTCGCGCTGCGTTTCCCTGTCTCTCCTTCCCTCTATCCGACCTGTGAGTATTAATTAAATTCTCCAGACCCTCCTTCTTCATTACGTATCCCAGGAATCTCATTTGTCTTTTCCTAATGTTATGCATGATTTTTCTTCTCGTTTGCATCCTTTTCAACACCTCATTGTTTCAGACGTCCTTCGTCCATGGTATCCTCAACATCTTTCTGTAAAACCATATTTCTGCTGCCTCAAGTGTCTCCTTCATCCTTGATTAGATCGTTCAACTATCACTTTCATACAAAAGGACAGATATCAATCCAGTACTCTTTTCTTTGTTTCTAATAATATTTTCCTGTTTTTCAGTACTCTGCTTAGCTTCTGAAATGCGTCTTTGGCCTTGCCAATACGTCTTTGGTTTTCTCTGTCGCACTTTCCATCCTCTGTCAAAATACTTCCCAGGTGTCTGAATTTTTTACTTGTTTTATTTGAATATCTCTGACTATTTGGGCTCCTCTTTTTGCTGATGATCATAGATTCAGTTTACTAGAAGTTTATGCCCAGCCCTTCCTCCTCACTTACTTTTGCTATCTTTTGTAGAAGGTACTGCATTTTCCTTCCCATGTCTACTATCAAAACGAGAGTAGAAAATGCAAAATTTGATATATATAACTATAGGTAATCAAAAACTGATGACTGCAACAACTGGAGAAGGCTCACCCTTCTGTCCGTGCCAAGCAAAATCCTGGTCAAGGTCGTCATACGAAGAATGTCGGACGCTGTGGACAAAACACTCAGAAAAGAACAATCAGGTTTCAGGAAGCAACGAATATGTGCCGATCAGATCTTTGCGCTCCGAAACATCATAGAGCAATGTACAGAGTGGCAAAGACAGTTGCATGTGAACTTTGTGGACTCCGAAAAGGCTTTTGACAGCATTCACAGAGATAGCCTTTGGAGCATCCTTCGACATTATGGCATCCCATCCAAATTGGCCCTCCCGATCAAGAGCTTTTACAACAACTTCGGATGCTCAGTAGAACCTAACAACACACTCTTTGGCGTAAAAACTGGAGTCAGACAAGGATGCGTGATATCATCAGTCCTCTTCAACTTGGCCATTGATTGGGTCATGAGAAGGACAACGGAGGACCTTCCGAGGGATATCCGCTGGAGCCTATTCTCAACCTTGGAATATCTGGATTTTGCCGATCACCTGGCGCTGTTGTTTCATACACACCAACAAATACAGGACAAGACCAGAAGACTGGAAACATTTGGGCAGCAGATAGGGTTTCGGATTGGCACCAAGAAGACTGAAATGATGCCATTGAACGTAAACAGACCTGCTCCTGTCAAAGTGAATGGAGAAGATCTACGTTGTACAGATAAGTTCACTTACCTGGGCAGTATCATCAGGCCCAATGGTGGCACGAAAGAGGATATTCAAAGCAAACTAGGCAAGGCCAGGAGTGCGTTTAAGAAAATGAACAACATCTACAGTACAGTACCAACATCAAGCTCAAGCTGCAATATAATAATCTGGCCCCACCCAAGAAGGATGATGAAGCGTGGGTGTTTTCGGTCATTGAAAGCAGCGGATGTCATTTTGACCCTATTTCATGCAGGGCGGAAATAGCTCAGAGCAAACAGACAGGTGACTCTGAGAATTACATGGGCGTCGAGTAGGCGTCGCGGATCGAGGCAAAACCCGGAAGAAACAAGTTCCGCTTTTGGAAGATATATAAAGACTGCGAAAACACAGATAAGTCAGTCTCCAGAAGTCGAAGAAGAAGTCAGTTAGTCTCGACAGAGTAGAAGAGAAGTCGAAGAGAAGAGTCCCAGTCAGCCTCGACAGGAGTCAGGCTCGACAGGCAGTCTGGGCAGAGAGCCAGACAGTCTCCAGAAGTCGA
This sequence comes from Ascarosepion bandense, assembly GCA_037127315.1. Taxonomy (NCBI): domain Eukaryota; kingdom Metazoa; phylum Mollusca; class Cephalopoda; order Sepiida; family Sepiidae; genus Ascarosepion; species Ascarosepion bandense. The sequence continues at coordinate 1,145,507 of JBBBDQ010001196.1, forward strand.
AGAAGAAGCTAGAAGAGCTAAGCAGAGAGGCTACACTCCCGTCGAACCCTGTCAACCTTAGAAGAGCTCCCTCTCACTCTCTGTTCCTAGGCGACACGGTCTATCGTTCGTTAATAAAAAAATATATGAAGATATTTTTATATATATACGTGTTTGTTATTTATGGATATATAACAAAGCTATACAAGGGATTTGTTGTATCTATATCCCCTACGCATCTCAGTGCTGGAGAATGACTAAGGCGGATCTCGCCAAACTTCGATCGTTTCACACCATATACTTCCGACGAATACTGAGAATATTTTGGCCAAAGAAGATCTCCAATGAAGACTTTTTGAAGAGATGCAAGCAAGAGAACATGGCCACCATAATTACAAGAAGGCGGTGGAGATGGATTGGTGCATGTGCTTCGGAAAGATCCACAGTCAATCACAAGAACAGCACTCCACTGGACCCCACACGGCAAAAGAAAGAGGGGAAAACCAAGAACGACATGGAGAAGTACGGTGGGGAATGAGATGAAAGCCATGCAATAATCTTGGTGTTCATTGACTAGTCTGGCCCAAGAGAGGCAGAGGTGGAGAAGCTTTGTTGCTGCCCTACACACCATTGGTTGTAACGGATGATGAAAAAAATCAAAAACAGAAAGTCAAAATAAAACAAATGATCCTCTGGTTAGTTGTACAAAACCAAATAAAGGCTAATAGAAAAAAACAGGAACTTTAGATAAAGTTAAAGAAATAAAAAAATAAACAATACACATAAATTCAGATAAATAGATCAAAAAATAATAATGGCGAGTCATAGTAAATTACTATATGACTTTTAAGCATTATTTATATATTTCAATTAAACACAAAATACGTGGACTTTTGGAGCTACGAAATCGCCTTTAGTTAGAGCGCCATATATATATATATATATATATATATATATATATATACTCTTTACCTTCCCCTATGTAGCCCCAAGCGCAATAGTGGCAGTGGAATGCCTTGCTTGGGGTGAAATGATTAAAAAAATAGTCTTCAGCAATGAAATAAGTTCTTTCGGTAACTGACGTGTGTATACCCCGCTTATATACAGAACGTTAAAATTTCTCTCCATGATTCCATACGCTAAAGGATTAGGTGTTAGCAACTCCGACTGACATCAAATCGCCAGAATCAAGTGGATGTTTAGCCACAATGGTGAGCTGCGAAACATGCTTGTATTGACGAATATATATATATATATATATATATATATATATATATATGGTGTAATGGTTGTTACAATGTTTTTAAATTCATAGTATCACTACACAAAAAATTTTCCATGTTTCGAAGCCAGCCCATTATGTTTTGGCTTCATCCTCAGGTGATGTTTTTTAGAAATGAGAATTATCTAGTTGAAAAGACCGTTTATTTGTGTTGGATTTGTTATTTTTGGGTGTTAGAGGGGTTGATCTGTATTTTGAGTTCCGTTGACCTTTTTACTGGTCTTAGGGTCAAGTGTTTGTTTTTGGCAGAGTTCATGATAGGTTAATATATTCATCTTAAAAAGGCTGGTGGTGCTGGCGCCTAGCTTGTTTGGTTTAGGAGTTGGTAGGTGTTGTTTTGTTTTGGAGTTCGTTTCTCCTTAATTTAATGTAAGTTATTTTGTATTGGGGTGTGCGCTTTTTGCTGTTTTTTTTATTTTTTTGTTTTTTATGAAATATACCTTTTTCAATGTATATCTTTCATAAAAAAAGTATAGGAGTTGGTAGGTGTTGTTTTGTTTTGGGGTTGGTTTCTCCTTAATTTAATGTATGTTTTTTTGTATTGGGATGTGCGCTTTTTGCTGTTTTTTTTATTTTTTTGTTTTTTATAAAAAATATTCTTTACAAAATATATCTTTCATAAAAAATATTTTATAATATTCCATAATATTAAGCTATTTTATAATATTATAAAATATAACATTTCATAATATTCAAGAAATATATTTCTTTTATAAAATCTATCCTTTATACAGCATATTTTATAAATATAAATGTATTTTTTTATTTATTTATCTACTGTTCTGTTGCAACTGCATTATTTTTTGTTGGTATTGTATAGGGTTTTCTTTTCTTTTATGGGGTTTCTGGTTGGGTTTTTTTTTTGTTTACTTAAATTTTAGCGAGAAATATTTGCGATGTTTGCATATTACTGTTAATTCGTCTCTACGGTTTAGTAACTCGTTGCTGTTAGGGTACTGGAGAATGTGTAGTTTTTCATTTAGACATAAAGGGCAGATGTCATTAAGTGAGTTGAAAGTTCTAGCTTTTTCTAGGATTTTCCATTTTACTTTAGGTTTCTGTTTTGAATCCTTTAGCTTCTAAAAGTATGTGGAAAGGGATGTTTGGTTTCGGTATAAGTTGTTTTTAAATGAGGTTAGGTGCAAGTACCAGCGCTGCTTAAAAGTATTCTTAGTTGATCCGATATACACTTCAATTTATGGTTGGATTTTCGATGGATGTTATGTTGCATTGATAGATTAAAATCCAACAAATAAATCCCACAAATAAATCCAACAAATAAAATCCAACCATAAATAAAGTGTATATAGAATCAACTAAGAATACTTTTAAGCAGCGCTGGTATTTGCACCCAACCACATTTAAAGCAGCGCTGGTACTTGCACCCAACCTCATTTAAAGCAGCGCTGGTACTTGCACCTAACCTTATTTAAAGCAGCGCTGGTACTTGCACCTAACCTTATTTAAAGCAGCGCTGGTACTTGCACCCAACCTCATTTAAAGCAGCGCTGGTACTTGCACCTAACCTTATTTAAAGCAGCGCTGGTACTTGCACCCAACCTCATTTAAAGCAGCGCTGGTACTTGCACCCAACCTCATTTAAAGCAGCACTGGTACTTGCACCTAACCTTATTTAAAGCAGCGCTGGTACTTGCACCCAACCTCATTTAAAGCAGCGCTGGTACTTGCACCCAACCTCATTTAAAGCAGCACTGGTACTTGCACCTAACCTTATTTAAAGCAACGCTGGTACTTGCACCTAACCTTATTTAAAGCAGCGCTGGTACTTGCACCTAACCTCATTTAAAGTAGCGCTGGTACTTGCACCCAACCTCATTTAAAGCAGCGCTGGTACTTGAACCCAACCTCATTTAAAGCAGCGCTGGTACTTGCACCCAACCTCATTTAAAGCAGCACTGGTACTTGCACCTAACCTCATTTAAAGCAGCACTGGTACTTGCACCTAACCTTATTTAAAGCAGCGCTGGTACTTGCATCCAACCTCATTTAAAGCAGCGCTGGTACTTGCACCCAACCTCATTTAAAGCAGCGCTGGTACTTGCACCCAACCTCATTTAAAGCAGCGCTGGTACTTGCACCTAACCTTATTTAAAGCAGCGCTGGTACTTGCACCCAACCACATTTAAAGCAGCACTGGTACTTGCACTCCACCTCATTTAAAGCAGCGCTGGTACTTGCACCCAACCTCATTTAAAGCAGCACTGGTACTTGCACCTAACCTTATTTAAAGCAGCGCTGGTACTTGCACCCAACCTCATTTAAAGCAGCGCTGGTACTTGCACCCAACCTCATTTAAAGCAGCGCTGGTACTTGCACCTAACCTTATTTAAAGCAGCGCTGGTACTTGCACCCAACCTCATTTAAAGCAGCGCTGGTACTTGCACCTAACCTTATTTAAAGCAGCGCTGGTACTTGCACCCAACCTCATTTAAAGCAGCGCTGGTACTTGCACCCAACCTCATTTAAAGCAGCACTGGTACTTGCACCTAACCTTATTTAAGGCAGCGCTGGTACTTGCATCCAACCTCGTTTAAAGCAGCGATGGTACTTGCACCCAACCTCATTTAAAGCAGCGCTGGTACTTGCACCTAACCTTATTTAAAGCAGCGCCGGTACTTGCACCCAACCTCATTTAACGCAGCGCTGGTACTTGCACCGAACCTTATTTAAAGCAGCTCTGGTACTTGCACCCAACCCCATTTAAAGCAGCGCTGGTACTTGCACCTAACCTTATTTAAAGCAGCGCTGGTACTTGCACCCAACCTCATTTAAAGCAGCGCTGGTACTTGCACCCAACCTCATTTAAAGCAGCGCTGGTACTTGCTCCTAACCTTATTTAAAGCAGCACTGGTACTTGCACCCAACCTCATTTAAAGCAGCGCTGGTACTTGCACCTAATCTCATTTAAAGCAGCGCTGGTACTTGCACCCAACCTCATTTAAAGCAGCACTGGTACTTGCACTCCACCTCATTTAAAGCAGCGCTGGTACTTGCACCCAACCTCATTTAAAGCAGCGCTGGTACTTGCACCTAACCTTATTTAAAGCAGCGCTGGTACTTGTACCTAACCTTATTTAAAGCAGCGCTGGTACTTGCACCCAACCTCATTTAAAGCAGCGCTGGTACTTGCACCCAACCTCATTTAAAGCAGCGCTGGTACTTGCACCTAACCTTATTTAAAGCAGCACTGGTACTTGCACCCAACCTCATTTAAAGCAGCGCTGGTACTTGCACCTAACCTCATTTAAAGCAGCGCTGGTACTTGCACCCAACCTCATTTAAAGCAGCACTGGTACTTGCACCTAACCTTATTTAAAGCAGCGCTGGTACTTGCACCCAACCTCATTTAAAGCAGCGCTGGTACTTGCACCTAACCTTATTTAAAGCAGCGCTGGTACTTGCACCTAACCTTATTTAAAGCAGCGCTGGTACTTGCACCCAACCTCATTTAAAGCAGCGCTGGTACTTGCACCCAACCTCATTTAAAGCAGCGCTGGTACTTGCACCTAACCTTATTTAAAGCAGCGCTGGTACTTGCACCCAACCTCATTTAAAGCAGCGCTGGTACTTGCACCTAACCTTATTTAAAACAGCGCTGGTACTTGCACTCAACCTCATTTAAAGCAGCGCTGGTACTTGCACCTAACCTTATTTAAAGCAGCACTGGTACTTGCACACAACCTCATTTAAAGCAGCACTGGTACTTGCACCTAACCTTATTTAAAGCAGCGCTGGTACTTGCACCTAACCTTATTTAAAGCAGCACTGGTACTTGCACACAACCTCATTTAAAGCAGCACTGGTACTTGCACCTAACCTTATTTAAAGCAGCGCTGGTACTTGCTCCCAACCTCATTTAAAGCAGCGCTGGTACTTGCACCCAACCTCATCTAAAACAGTGCTGGTACTTGCACCTAACCTTATTTACAGCAAAGCTGGTACTTGCACCTAACCTCATTTAAAAACAACGTATACCGAAACCAAACATCCCTTTCCACATATTTTGGGAAGCTAAATGATTCAAAACAGGCGTGAGAGCGTAAGCATGGGTATTATCCTACGTCGATGGCACGACGCGGATTTTCATGCTTTTGATGTTATCGGTAATATTTAATATATAAGACTGAAATAAAAAATCATGGCATATATCGAAGAGAAGAGAATACAGAAGAAATCGACGAATAACGTACCTAAAGGAGTTTGAGTGACTGGTGGACGGACAAGAGATTAGGAGAGATAACAAGAAGACATAATTTGCTAAAAGCTACAAAGAACAGTAAGATGTGGAAAACAATAATCACTCAAGTCCTGAAAAAAATTTAAAAAATTCATTGTTTTACAGAAGGGACGGTGGAATTATAGACAGCGTTTCAGAATGATAAATCGGTGAGGAGAATTCGAGTTCATGACTGTTATGGTGTCATATCTACAGTTGAATGCAATCTTCCTCCTTCATCTAACACTAACCTGCGTGACTTTTGGAGAGGCAGTCGTGAGGCAGTCTTGATGTAGTCGAAACAGTTGTGAGGCAGTTGAAACGCAGTGTAACTTAACAGTTCGCATCTACACTTCTATTTGCTAACTACTAATACACCTATTTGTATATATGTTTTGTTATTCTAATACACTGGTTTAACCTATCTTCTTGTTTCCCGTATCTTTCTTTCTGGCCTTAATAAACCCCAACAATTATATTCATTTACCTGCTAATACCCTTGAGAAAGGTACGTATCGATCTTTTTCCCCCCGATTCTAGCTATGGGTACATACCGGAACATACTGGGCCCTATAGTTTTCTTTGGCAACCAGCCTAGGAAAAGGAAAACTCTGACTTCAAACCAACTGGCCTGCTTCTATAATTTCTGAAAGAGGGAAGATGTAATCTGATGCAAAAGAAACCAGGAAGCCATCGAACCATTCTGCCGTGGACTAAAATTTTTATTTGGAGGGGAGTGGTGACCAAAGAAGTGCTGAAGAATTTTAAAAGATTGATTCTTGTTCATCATGACTGGAGCCATTTCTGGTTGTTTTTGGTTGCTTTGTTGTTTTTTGTTTTTTGTTTTTTTACAGTGATTTTATCCTGTACAAGACCCGGGAGGAACTCGAGAAAGTGTGTTACACGGTAAGATACACAGTTTAAGCCGATATATGGAGAAGGTAACGGCCATGCCTCGTCTTGAAAAGCTTAAGATTGTAGTAATCTTGGGAATCGGTCTCACAAAGCTGCACGTATGGAACTTACCACTCACCAATGAAATGCCTAGAGAATGAAGGTGGTTTGCCAAAATGTGTGCGTCATTAGTGAAAGATGAGAGAATCTCACTTATTCTCTCTATTATTAATCATTTAATACAAGCATTATAGTCCGGCGTTGCTCGGGTGTAATGAAAGCTTTAAAACTAATCCATGGTCCTGGAGCTCAGACTCTTCGGACGTTGGCACGAAAGACTAAAAAGCAATAGTTGTTTCCAGTTAAAGCGAAACCGTAGACTGAAAGAAAAATGAATGGATGTAAGTCAAATTTTGTTTTCCTGGTATCGATATTAAATTTTCTGCACTATTGTAAGAACTGTAACCTTGAAACTTCTGAATATCATTTCTTATGTCTTTTTCTATGAGTGTATCAAATTTGATTAAAATTGGACCACTCCTTCTATAACCCGATTTTTTTATTATAGATTTTCGATATTTATCGGGGGGATCCTCGACACAAAACTTAGCTAAGATCACTCGCAGAAACTTATAGTACAACTGCGTAAATTTTCAAAAAAATCGGTTCAGCCATTTCGGAGTCTATAGGTAACGGATACACACACACACACAGAGGCAAAGTTTCATTTATAAATAAGTTTAGATTTTCTTACAAGATAGATGAATGCACGCATGCGCATAAACTGATAGCTCTCGTCTGCTGGTAAGCAACGGTAACTTGTTTTTGTAACAGTGTATACTACTGGAATGTAGTTAAACCGACAGTTGCAAACATGTAATCACTCAGGCTGTTTTGTTTCTTCTTTCGTTTTATTGTCTTTTTTGGGAATCTTACCTGTGTCTATATTTTTAACAGACTTTCCAGGAGGGGTTCAGAAAAGAAAATGCCGGGTAATCTTTTTACGCTTTGAGATAAGGTTCGTTTTGATCTAGCCATTAGTTTTTTTTTCATTATTCTTCTTAGCGATTAGCTCACTCTCTCTCTGTTTTTAATGGGATCTTCTTTCGTTATCTGTGTCTTTTTTATAGGTGGAAATAGGATTTTGTTTTGTTCCTTATTGACTTTTTTCTTCCTCTTTTCATTAATTTTCCTTCCTCTGCTTCATATGTTTATCTATCTTTAACTATTATAAAATATATTTGTTCACTCTTATTTTTCCCCTGACAAGGATTTTCAAGACGACGTGTGTTCTAAAACGAATGCTCCAACAATAGTTTTAAATAAACGGCATCTCCAAACGAGTAACATGTCGATAGCAGACGCATAAAGAAACCTGCAGAAATAAAGAAGGTACTAAAGCGTATAAAATGAATAATTCTCAATAATACGAAGATAGAATGAATGGTTATTATTTTTTTTTTAGTCATCACCTCGAGCAAGGCGGCAACGCCACTGATGCGCGGGGGGCTACGTAAGAGTGAAAATATTGGAAAAGAGAAAGCCGGAAACCACATCCTAAACATCATCTGTTCAATAGACGTGGGTGGAGTGTGAACAGGGCGATAGTTTAGTCTATCTACTCCAATTGAAAAAAAAAAGAAAAGAGTGAAAAGATTGGAAAAGAGAAATCCGGAAACCACATCCTAAACAGGTAACAAGGGATGAGCCTCTTCGCCTGTTCAATAGACGTGGGTGGAGTGTGATCCGGGCGATAGTTTAGTCTATCTACTCCAATTGAAAAAAAAAAGGAAAAAAGAAAAGAGTGAAAAGATTGGAAAAGAGAAATCCGGAAACCACATCCTAAACAGGGAACAAGGGATGAGCCTCTTCGCCTGTTCAATAGAAGTGGGTGGAGTGTGAACCGGGCGATAGTTTAGTCTATCAGCAAGAGAAACGGACCAAGAAAGCTAAGCAATGGGTATCTTGTAGATTTACGGTGCGTCAGCCATGCCTGGTACAAGGCCACTTCTAAACATAGCCGACAATCCCCGCATTTAAAGATATCCTCAGGTTGATGAAAAATAAGTAGATTTTTTTTTTTGCTGAACATTAACATAAATATGCAAGAAGAAGAATTTTCGATGAGAAACAAGTAATGAGTTAAGGGTATCAAGAGTTGTAGAAAATGTTCGTAGTAGTAATTTGCTAGAAAGAGTCCATTCGCTCGTATGTACGCATGTATAAGCATTTGTTTGGTAGGAATGTCTTTGAATGGAGAAGAAGAAGTAAAAAGAATCAGCACACGAGAAAGAAGGAGAAAGAGAACGATGTTCAACGCAACCTGACGTCCGAGTCATGGTTGAAGTTTCTCGCGTTACATTTTAGTTGTGTCTCTCTCCCTCACTGCTGCTCCCATCTCTGACTGACTGACGCTGATCGAAGTTATTTATAGTCTTTCAAATTTTTCGCACTGGATCGCAAAGTCTTTTTAGTCTTGCAAATCACTCCCATTGGTCAGAAAACCAATTTAACTCACAAAATCCGGTTTCGGCTTTTTCTGTAAGCACGAGGTCAAACCTTTTCCAATGCAGCAAAACCAGGTCATTGTGAATTTTTGTAAAAGTAAAGAAGAAAGTTGATTTTAATTCTTGATATCCTATCCGCCACAATCTCATACTCAACCAAGTACAGAAAGAAAAGCATTGTGGTGCAGTGGATCTCGGCTCGGATCGAGAAGTCGGAAATCTGAGTCCAAATCCCAGGTGAATTTCTTGCATTCACTTACGCGCAAATACCTTTGAGAAAGATAATAATCCGCCTCTTCCCTCCAGTTATGGGTTAAATAACAGGACAGATTGGATTCTATTGTCTTGGCTGGCAAGCAATCTACCGCAGAAAGTAATGGCAACCTACTGCGGGATAACATTCTGCCTAGTCAGTTATGTCTCTTTCGAGACATGATCGCCCAAGCGTGTATCACGTGTGGCACTTAACTGACTGATTTTAACATAACACGGGAAATACGACACATAAATTCGAAAGTGCATTGGAATAGCAAAATATGCCTTCCAAAAGGATAAGTGACATATTATGAAACAGAAAAAACAAAAAAGAGTTCATCCCCAGCGAAGGCTGCACAATTTACTTGCAAATAAAGAGGCGACTCGAAGCTACACAGACGCTGTCCTACTGAATAATATTGAGAATGTCATGGATAGAGCATGTAAGCAACTTGTAATGCTTCATAGAAAAATGGAAACAAAAATGACTTGAATACTGAGAATCAAAAAGAGTCATTTTAAGTCTTCGCGACATATAACGAAGAAAGCAGACTTGGAGAATATGACACTTGCAAGCTATACTGAGAGGAAGAGAAACCGAAGAAAATAAACGACCGAAAAAGCTTGTCTAAATAAATATCAGATGAGTAAGTGGAATGACAGAAAAGACACAAATAGAGTAATAAGAAGAGGAAGTTGTGGAGAGATATGTTCTCTCTCTACCTGGAGAGACATATCATGCAAAAGCTTCTTTTTATATATCTTTCAATATATATATATATATATATATATATATATATATATTAGTCATCCGCAGACAGAGGTATTTCGCTGTATCACAGCTCATCAGTACGGTTAGACATCCGATTGCTTTTAACCCAGGATATAACTGGCTAGAAGTTGTGTTAATATCACAAGATTAACAATTCTCGATTTGCTTACAAAACATAACGGTGATATATTCAGTAAAATGGCTTACGAAAAATATTACTTACAGATAGCATATTAGATTAACACAAGACGTGTTTAAATGAGGGAAAGGAATGTAATTTAGTCATGTGACTGAAGTACACGTCAAGATAACAATTTTCGAGCATGAACTTATCAAACAATCAATAAAGCATATCTACTTCTATTAAAAAACAGCATATGGGATTGAAACGACTGGGTTTAAATGAGAGAAAGTAACATAAACTAGTGACGTGGATTAAGTGCATGTCGTGATTATATATTTTGGAATATGAACTTATAAAAAGTGGCTTTCCGAGCTTAGGCCGGATAATTTATAAGCATGAAAGAAAAATCCTGATGAATAATTTTCAAATCTAAAACTAAGGTTGGCATTTTGCTTTTCTTATTCTGTAGGGACGAAACTCTTATCTATGTACAAATTAACACCTTAACATTTTGCTGACAAACCCATTTTCAACATGGCGACGGAAGCATGCGTACTTCTTACATTTTGTCTCTCTTTTGGTTTTTGCTCGTTTCTTTCAGAATGGACTTCGAGAGATCTGAAAAAGAGATGCGCTTTTTATTTTTAATAAAGTAATTTATCATTGCTTGACTGAAAATTTTCCATGGCGGAGCAGTCTGAAAGCACACTGGGCTACACGATTTTACAAGAGCAACACAGGTTCGGCCTCCTGCTGGGCAATCCGTTTTGCTTATTTAGCCTCTGTAATGAATTCGTTGTATTCATTTACACGCAAATAACCTTGGGAAAAGTATTAATCCATCTCTTCTCTCTACAGTAATGGGTTGAATAGCCGGACAGATTGGGTTATATAGCTTTTATGGGCAACCTGTCTACCGCGGATGTGCGTTGTGGTGCAGTGGATATCGACTCGGAACGAAAAATCGGCGAGCCGAGTTCGAATTCCAGTTGAATTCCTTGCATTCAATTACGCCCAAATACCCTTGGGAAAGGTATTAATCCATCTCTTCCATCCAGTTATGGGTTAAGTAATAGGACAGATTGGGTTCTATAGCCTTGGTCGACAAGCAGTCTGCCACAGAAAGCAATGGAAACCTACTGCGGGATATTCTTCTACCCAGTCAGTCATGTCTCGAAAGAGACATGATCGCCCAAAGCATGTATCACTTATGGCACTTAACTGACTGACTGTCTACCACAGAAATAATGGTAGGGGAATATTTTGCCTAGTCAGTCATGGATCGAAAGAGATATGATCACTTAAGCGTGTATCACGTCTGACACTTAACTAAATGCAAAGACAGATTTAAAATGTTTCAAAATGAGAATATTTAATCAAACACTCGCCATTAAACGTTTAAATTTTTTTCTCTTTGTGCATGCCACGATGAATGGATATCCCCTCGATATCGTGCTACCCTCTTCATATACAAGAGCCAGATCAGGCCCAAAACAAAGTCAGTCAGTCAGTTAAGTGTCACGCGCGATACACGCTTGGGCGATCATGCCTCGAAAGAGACATGACTGACTGGGCAGAAGATTATCCCGCAGTAGGTTGCCATTGCTTTCTGCGGTAGACTGGTTACCGAGCAAGGCTATATAACCCAAACTCTCCTGTTATTTAACCCATAACTGGAAGGAAGAGACGGATTAATACCTTTCCCAAGGGTATTTGCACGTGAGTGAATGCAAGGAATTCAACTGGAATTCGAACTCGGTTCCCCGATTTCTCGTTCCGAGCCGATATCCACTGCACCACAACGCACATCACCAAAACCAAAGTACTCCTATTAAATCTGGGTAGGAGGGTGTCCAAAAGCGTCTCCGTTTCCTTGTTGGTGACAAATTATTTTCCACCCTTTCAACCTCTCTCTTATAAGCGCATAAGGCAAGACCACTCCCTGTTCTGTCACTCCCGCCATAGAAAGTGCTCTGACGAAAAACATCCCATAGTTCCGCGAAGGTCTATCCTTCACGGTCAGGACCCACCTTGCCACTCTTTCTGGCAAACCACCCACATTTTCTCTGTATTCCAACGATGAGCGGTAAGACCCACTCAAGAAGCTTTTTCCTGTAAACCATTACTCTAGGGAACAGAATCTTAAAAGGATGGCTTCCCGATCACTGCATTCGTAACCTGTTCAAGTCTAGGGTTATTTTCTTATTCTAGCCATAACAACTATCCCTTAATGAAACCCCCTAACTGAAGTGACCCATCAGACAGGAGGAACCTTTCTGTAATATATATATGTTTATATCCAAAAGAAAACAGCTTGATGGAAAAATCCCAAAGGAGGTGCTATTGATATTAATTATTAAAAATTAAATATTAAAACTGATCCAGCCATGGGGTTCAATGTCATTAAAATTATTTTTTATAGAGCCAATTTGTATATATATATATATATATATATATATATATATATATATATATATATATATATGTATATATATAAATTTAAATTTTTCAAGATCGTATGACCATTTCATAGAGTTAAATTCATGGTAAAATACAATTAATTGTTTGAGTGTCGGAGGTCTAAAGCCAACTGAAGTAAGCGTAGTGAAAGCAGAATTAAAGAGAAGAAAGAAAAAACAAAAAAGGAAAAGGGAAAAGAAGAAAGAGGAAGGAAAAATGTGTCCTACTGGCAGACAGAAGAAAACGCTGGCAAATGAAGGTGGGTGAAGTCGAGATAAATGCATTAAAAAAAGATAAAAATATACATCGAAAAGTGACGAGCTTCGCCCGGTTTTTTCGAATGCGTGACTCTTCAGAAATGAATTGAGTTCTCTCGGTGACTGGCGTGTGTATACACTGCTTATATACAACACGTTATAATTTCCCTTCTCTGATTCCATGCACCTATGGTTTAGGGAGTAGCGACTCCGACTGACACTAAATCGGTCGAGTTTCGATCCCGGCCAGGAGCAAATGGATGTGTCTAGCCATACTGATGAACTGTGATACAGCGAAACAGGCTTGTATGTGGATGACTAATATATATATATATATATATAAAGTGATAAAAATAGAGTAATTGATAAAAATGATGATTGATATAAGCACGCATCAGCGACTGTCTATTTCTTGTTTAAAATCAATACTAACATGGTCAGAAGATTTCGTTTAATTATGAAAGACACCGCTGCGTAATAGGCATTGACCGGAATTTACACTTATATATATATATATATATATATATATATATATATATATATATTATAATCATCTTCTATAAATATTTTCACGGCTTCTGCTTCGATAAACTTAGATCACTGGTGCCCCCTAGGTACGAATTTGCACAAGATACTAGATTAGCAACTACGTCCCACCCTTTTTGAGTGAAACCAATAAAATATAACCGCATTATCTAATCCAACAGCTTCTTTTCTCGCACTTCCCGCCTGTGGAATTCCCTTCCACATACTCTTTCTCGTGACTTTCCCCTATGTAATCCCCTGCGCAATAGTGGGAGTGTAATGCCTTGCTTGGGGTGAAATGATTTTAAAAAATCGCACCAAGCAAGACATTTTACTGCCACTGTTTTTGCAGGGGGTTACATAGGAGGAAAGTTATGAGAAAGAGTGACAGGTTATAGGGGGTGTTAGGAATTGGGTAAGAGAAGGATGAGAATACTGATGAGAGTGAAGTGGACGGAGAAGGGCGCATGAGAGAGAGGATGCAGGTTAGTGAGATAGGAGATGACGATGAACTTTACATTTAAATTCTTGGAGATAGCAACTGTCGGAAAAACAAGTAAATGGAAGGGAATTCCACAGGTGAGAAGTGCGAGAAAAGAAGCTGATAGAGTAGAATTTGCACTTACAATTTATTGCTAGTTGCTAATCTTGCGACTCGAGTAAATTTATATATAGGAGGCACCAGTGAGCAGAAGCTGTGAAAGTATTTGTAGAAGAAACACAAGAAAGCCACATTGCGCCGGTGAGAAAGTGACTGTATCTGAGCTGCCAAGTCGGAATCTATTAGATTACAGATTCTCCGTTGGACTTTGTCAAGGAGCAGGAGCCCCCGACCAGATATGGCAGCAGTATTCAATGCACGGGCGGATGATAGATTTATATATGTGCAGGATTGTTTCAGGCGGAAAAAAACTTCCGATCCATACACATAGAACCGACGCATTAGCGTGTTTTTCTCTATCACAGCTCATCAGTGTGGCTCGACACATCCACTTGTTTCTGGCCGGGATTGAAACTTGACCGATTTGGAGTCGCTACCCCCTAAGCCATAGGCGCATAGAATAAGAGTAGGGAAATTTTAACGTGTTCTATATAATCAGTGTATACACACACCAGTCACCGAAGGAACTCAATTCTTTTCTGAATTGTAATGCATATATGGCAGAAATGGAAACTGCTTTTTAAATTTTCTTCTCTAGAGCGCTCAGTCGTAACGAGAACATAATATATTAGTCACATATATATATTGTCTTGATAGCACTCTTCAGGGATTGGCGTTTCACTCCTGATCTGACATTTCTACAATTTGCCACAACTTTATGGGATGTAGTACACGCAGCTCTTGCTCTTAATTTCGATACTGTATTCAGTTTTGTGAAGTATTAGCGTAGTATGAGAGAACTTCCGAAGAAAAGATACGTAGGAGGAATCAAATGAAATGTAAAAAGTGAAAAACGGAAATAACAAAACTCAGAAATCAGATAGAAAGCGAGCAATTTAATAAGTTAAATTATTCTGATGCATATTGCCTATACAGGCACGTATTTATAACACAATGTAATGCAAGGTAACATTAACGAAGGAATAAGAATAATTTCTCTGACTGACAAGTATTTAGCTGAAATTTAATTCGAAAATTTTTAATATAATTTTCAACCAATAAGATACATACGCAAGCCTGATTTAAATCCGTTTACAAGAAATGAGATTTTGTTGAAAATATTTACTCTGTAGTTTTCATCATGAGGATTACTATAAATCCATATATATATATATATATATATATATATGTGTGTGTGTGTGTGTGTGTGTGTGTGTGTGTGTTCGTGCATGCTGGAAGCGAAAATCGCACAACAGCTTGTGGTGTCTCACATGACCACGCGAGAGTGGGGGCGAGTGGTATTAAGTATGGAAAGCCATTGGGATAACCAGTCGCTTCTGTTATCTATTACAGGCATTTGAGAATGTTTGTGGAGATTTCGTAGTTAATTTTGTTCAGGTTACGTTTCAACAGTTTTATGTATATGGCTTCGAGTATTTTTAGTTTTTGTTCATTGTTTTCATGTTTAAGTATGTTTGTGTTTTCGGCGAGGATTTCGCGGAATTGTGTTTGTGGCCTGTTATGTTGTTTTAGATGTCTAAAGACTTTAGAATTTACGTTTAAATGTAGTGTCAAACTTCGTGAGAGCAAGTTTGTAGTGTGGCCAACATAAACATTGTTTAATTCGTTAGAGATACAATCTCGCAAAGGGGACTTGAATTTGTAAACTACGTTGATTTTTTTCAAATCGCTAACCAGGGAAGAAGAGTCGTTGCGAATGAGTGAGTTAGATATACTGGATTGAGAGTAGTATATGATTAACTTAATTTTTTTGCTAGGATTTGTCGTATATATATTGGTGTTTTTTTTAATATATATTAACTCCAAAAGTTATTTTTTCTCACCCTTCCTGAGTGTCGCACTTTCTTACGTTTACTTGCTTCTTTGATAACTACATTCAAAGAAATACGTATATATATATATATATATATATATATATATATATATATATAATTCACTTCAACTCCAAAAGTTATTTTTTCTCACCCTTCCTGAGTGTCGCACTTTCTTACGTTTACTTGCTTCTTTGATAACTACATTCAAAAAAATACGTATATATATATATATATATATATATATATATATATATATATATATATATAACACTTCAACTCCAAAAGTTATTTTTTCTCACCCTTCCTGAGTGTCGCACTTTCTTACGTTTACTTGCTTCTTTGATAACTACATTCAAAAAAATACGTATTATATATATATATATATATATATATATATATAACACTTCAACTCCAAAAGTTATTTTTTCTCACCCTTCCTGAATGTCGCACTTTCTTACGTTTACTTGCTTCTTTGATAACTACATTAAAAAAAATACGTATTATATATATATATATATATATACATATATATAGTGATGATCATCCACGTATACTGTCTTAATATGTATAGGAAAGAATATTAATAAAAAGTTTTGAATTTAAAAACGTACTTTTTTAAACAGTATTTGTTTATTTTTATTGTATTTTTATATTTCAGACCGTCCTCGGTCCTTCATCAGAAACAAGTGATTTTTAAATTAGAATTGGAAACGTATTTTTACGATAGCGTCCGAATACTTTTTTGTTTACATCACGTGGTGTCGATAAACCAATCAGCATGCGGCACGTCCGTTTGTTTATTTTCGGTAAACCAATCAACACGCGGCACGTCCGTGGAGAGAGTCTGTTTGTTTTAGACAAAAAATCTCTTGGAATATCTATTTTTTTGTTTATATCGCGTGGTGTCGATAAACCAATCAGCATGCGGCACGTCCGTTTGTTTATTTTCGGTCAACCAATCAACACGCGACACGTCCGTGGAGAAAGTCTGTTTGTTTTAGATAAAAAATTCCTTGGAATATCTGAAAGAAAATTCTTTTTACCTATTGAAATATTTGTAGAGATTCAACACACCTAAGTCCCTATTTAACCCTAGCTTGTGTGTGTTTAATTTTAAAATCCAGTATTTTTCTTTCTTTCTGCGTGTGTATGTAGAACTCCACCACGCGATATAAACAAAAAAATAGATATTCCAAGAGATTTTTTGTCTAAAACAAACAGACTCTCTCCACGGACGTGCCGCGTGTTGATTGGTTTACCGAAAATAAACAAACGGACGTGCCGCATGCTGATTGGTTTATCGACACCACGTGATGTAAACAAAAAAGTATTCGGACGCTATCGTAAAAATACGTTTCCAATTCTAATTTAAAAATCACTTGTTTCTGATGAAGGACCGAGGACGGTCTGAAATATAAAAATACAATAAAAATAAACAAATACTGTTTAAAAAAGTACGTTTTTAAATTCAAAACTTTTTATTAATATTCTTTCCTATACATATATATATATATATAACACTTCAACACCAAAAGTTGTTTTCTCTCACCCTTCCTGAGTGTCGCACTTTCTTACGTTTACTTGCTTCTTTGATAACTACATTCAAAAATATATATATATATATATATATATATATATATATATATATAACACCAAAAGTTGTTTTCTCTCACCCTTCCTGAATGTCGCACTTTCTTACGTTTACTTGCTTCTTTGATAACTACATTTTTTAAAAAATCAAACGCAATGTCAGTCACAATCTTTTATCTTCTTGAATTTTGTTAATCTTTTATCCTTTCATTATTACACATTTTTGCTCCCTGTAATTCCTTGCTTAATAGTAGCATCTTCGCCTTCCTTGATGTGATATGATTAAAAACACCCTTATCAGTAGGTCGGGTTTAAATATTTGTAAAATATGGTAGCTTTTCAATCTATGACTATCGGCCTATATATTTGAGAGCCTTAATAAAGAGAATGTGCCTTTAAAATTTGACTTTTCCATTCCCCTTGTAGGGGCAGCCATTGTACATCAAAATGTGCTTAGATACATATATACATACATAAAATAAATAAAGAAAACTTCAGGGACATTTAATATAATTTAACTTATTAAATTGCTCTTTTTCTATCTGATTTCTGAGTTTTGTTATTTCCGTTTTTCAGTTTTTACATTTCATTTGATTCCTCCTACGTATCTTTTCTTCGGAAGTTCTTCTCATACTACGCTTATTTATATATACTAGCAGTATAGCCCGGCGTTGCTAGGGTGTAATGAAAGCGTTAAAACTAATCCATGGTCCTGGAGCTCAGACTCTTTGGACGTTAGCACGAAAGATTAAAAAGCAATAGTTGTTTCCAGTTAAAGCGAAATCACAGTCTGAAAGAAAGATGAATAGATGTAAGTCAAATTTTGGTTTTCTGGTCTCGGTATTAAATAAGTTTTTTCGTCGTAAACTGTATTTTGAAGGCTAAATAAATCCTCTGAGTGAATGGTATCATGGCTGAGACTAAGAACTACAATTATACCTACTTAGAGCCAAACCCGAAGCAAAAACTAAAATAAAAGGGCTGAAAAAAAATACAGCCATACAGGCAGACAAACAGACACACACACAAACATCTTGCCTTTTATATACATATATTATCGATTTTCTGCACTATTGTAAGAAATGCAACCTTGAAACTTCTGAATATCATTTCTTATGTCTTTGTCTATGAATGTATCAAATTTTATTAAAATCGGACTACTCCTTGTATAACTCGATTTTTCGATTATCGATTTTCGATATTTATCGGGAGTACCTCGACACAAAACCTAAGAACACTCGTAGACGCTTATAGTACAACCGTGTAAATTTTCAAGAAAATCGGTTCAGCCGTTTCGGAGTCTATAGGTAACGGACACACACACACACACACACACACACACACACACACACACACACACACACACACACACACATACACACACACAGACAAGGTTCCATTTATAAATAAGTTTAGATTTAAATTCTTAGTTGTAGAAAACTTTATAATAACTAGAAAAAAGCGTAAATTACATGATATTTTTACTAAAAAACAACAACCGGTTTCGTTCCAGGGCTTATCAAGTTTATTTTCTGAGAAAAGTAAATATGTATAATAAAGGATAATGGAGGAGAAGAAAATAAGCTAAAACAATGAAAGTCCAATAACATTCATGCCTCGCCTGCATGAATTTAAGCGTGCAACAAGAATGGCGTCTACGTCCCACAGGTTTACGGTTGAGATAGCTTAATCTAACCACCACTTCCACTCCAAAAGTTGTTTTTTCTCACCCTTCCTGAGTGTCGCACTTTCTTACGTTTACTTGCTTCTTTGATAACTACATTCAAAAAATATATATTATATATATATATATATATATATATATATATATATATATATAACACTTCAACTCCAAAAGTTGTTTTCTCTCACCCTTCCTGAGTGTCGCACTTTCTTACGTTTACTTGCTTCTTTGATAACTACATTTTTTAAAAAATCAAACGCAATGTCAGTCACAATCTTTTATCTTCTTGAATTTTGTTAATCTTTTATCCTTTCATTATTACACATTTTTGCTCCCTGTAATTCCTTGCTTAATAGTAGCATCTTCGCCTTCCTTGATGTGATATGATTAAAAACACCCTTGTCAGTAGGTCGGGCTTAAATATTTGTAAAATATGGTAGCTTTTCAATCTATAACTATCGGCCCATATATTCGAGAGCCTTAATAAAGAGAATGTGCTTTCAAAATTTGACTTTTCCCTTTCCTTTATAGGAGCAGCCATTGTACATCAAAATGTGCTTAGATACATATATACATACATAAAATAAAGAAAGAAAACTTCAGGGCACCAAAAAATGATAGATAAATTTTCCTGGAAGTGGTCCGAAATATTAAATGCACTAGGCCATTGCTATAGGGATCCGAAATATTATTATAAAAAAAATTGTATACACTTTTCTGTCTAACTCTGTGCGCATCTTATAATTTTTTCTTGTGGTTTTGGCTGATGTTTTTGTTTTGAGAATCAGGGCGTTTATTCTATAGCATGATTAGGTCCATGCGGTCAAAACTGACGGCAAAATGATTACATCGATATGGCGTCTAAAATGACGGCAACATATGTTGATGTACCTACTATTGAGTATCTTGCATTGAGACATTTTAAAAAATCCACCTCCAGAGCTTGACAGGAGGGGCATATATATATATATATATATATATATATATATATATATATATATATATATATATATTATTATTATTATTATTATTATTATTATTAATGGCCGACATAATTATTGCAAAAAGTAAAAAATAAGGAGCGAGCACGGGGCAAGAGCTTTAAACCGAAAACACTAACCATGGGTATGTAGTACCCACCGCAAATGACTCCATTTTAATTACAATTTAATTAAATTTTCAGTGCCTGATTTACTTACGTAAATAATCTGTTTTTCAGTTCTTACTAATGTTAACTCAAAGGACAAATTTTGAGGTGCATGCATGTAAAATATTTCAAATAAACATTTATATTTAATGATTTGAGATTTTGAAAATCGGGTATGATATACCTGTGGTTAGGAGTGGTGTAATTTTAATTGATGGTTAGTGTTCCAGGGTTAATACCTAGTAGTAAAGAGAAGGAATTGATCTGACGCTGCCTCACTATTGACTCTCTAATGAACTGAGCCTACATTACCTCGCTATTGTCTCTCTAATGAATTGAGACGGCATTACCTAACAATTGTCTCTCTAATGAGCTGAGACAACATTACATTGCTATTGTCTCTCTAATGAATTAAGCCTACTTCACCTCACTGTTGTCTCTCTAATGAACTGAACCGACATTACCTCACTATTGTCTCTCTAATGAATTGAGCCTACATTACCTCGCTATTGTCTCTTTAATCAACTGAGCCGTCATTACCTCGCTATTATCTCTCTAATCAACTGAGCCGTCATTACCTCACTATTGTCTCTCTAATGAGATGAGCCAACATTATCTCACTATTGTCTCTCTAAGGAACTGAGCCGACATTAACTAGCTATTGTCTCTCTAATGAGCTGAGCCAACATTTTCTCACTATTGTCTCTCTAATGAATTGAGCCGGCATTACCTCACAATTGTCTCTCTAATGAACTGAGCCAACATTACCTCGCTATTGTCTCTTTAATGAATTGAGCCTACATTACCTCGCTATTGTCTCTCTTATGAACTGAGCCTACATTACCTCGCTATTGTCTCTTGAATGAGCTGAGCCGACATTACATCGCTATTATTTCTCTAATGAATTGCGCCTACATTACCTCGCTATTTTCTCTCTAATAAACTGAGCCGACATTACCTCGCTATTGTCTCTCTAATGAACTGAGCTGATACTGCCTCACTATTGTCTGTCACTCCATAAGCGTGACAGGAGGGATATATATATATATATATATATATATATATATATACACAAATAAATACACAATTTCTTTCTTTATTATAATAGAGAGGATACTAGTTCAAATTCTGGTCGAACCTCTGTTATTCAATCCGCACTTTGCCCCTGAAAAGTTTTTGAAACTTCTCTTCACATATCAGAGTTTAATAACAGAACTATGTAGTTCTATAGCTTTGAGTCGTAGATTGTCTAGGAGAATGCCAAGTTGTACTGGAAATTCTAGAGAAAGTAATGAGTCGACAACTTGCAGCAACTGAAAGCCAGCGATTATATTATTATTTCTGCTAGATCATTATCATTAGCTTATTATTATTATTATTCATTTTCTTTTTTTTCCTCGTCCTCTTCTTTATTTTTGTTTTTACACTGCCTTTTTCTTAATCTTCTTCTCACTGCCATATTTACATCTTCGTGTAAATATTTTACAAATTTATTCCTTTTCGTTGTCGTCATTTTCTCCTCATCCAGCTCCTATTTTATTTTATTTTATTTCTCCTAAATTCTTCTTCTTCTTCTTCTTCTTCTTCTTCTTCTTCTTCTTTTTCTTCTTCTTTCCTTTTCGTCTTTTTCTTCTTTCTCTGTGCTTTTTTCATACTATTTCTACCCTCCTTCTCCTCCTTTCTGTTTTCTTCTTCTCCTCCTTCTCCTCCTCCTCCTCCTTTCACGTTCTTCTTCTTCTTCTTCTTCTTCTTCTTTCTGTTCTTGTTGTTGTTGTTCTTGTTGTTGTTGTTGTTGTTGTTGTTCTTCTTCTTCTTCTTCTTCTTCTTCTTCTTCTTTTTCGTCTTCTTATTTCCTTTTCATCTTTTTCTTTTTCTTTCTCTGTGCTTTTTTCATACTATTACTACCCTCCTCCTTTCTGTTTTCTTCTCCTCCTCCTCCTTTCACCTTCTTCTTCTTCTTCTTTATCTATGCTTTTTCTTTATTATTACTATCCTCCTCCTCATTTCTTTTTCTTCTCCTCCTCCTCCTTTCTACTTCTTCTTTTTCTTCTTCTCTGCCTTCCTTCTTAAGATTATTATTCTCATCCGCTTTTCTTTTTTCTTCTTCTCTTTCTTTTTCTTCCGCTTCTTCTCTGCCCTTCTTCTTATTATTATTCTCCTCCACTTGTCCTTTTTCTTCTTCTTCTTCTTATTATTATTATTATTATTATTCTCCTTTCTTTTTTTCTTCTTCTTCTTGTCCTCCTCCTTTCTTCTTCTTCTTCTTCTTCTTGTCCTCCTCCTTTCTTCTTCTTCTTCTTCTTCTTCTTGTCCTCCTCCTTTCTTCTTCTTCTTGTCCTCCTCCTTTCTTCTTCTTCTTCTTCTTCTTTTTCCGATTACTCTCTTCAGATTTCTTGTTCCACTCTTACCATATTACCCGGTTTTTACCAATTTCTTTATTCTTTCCACCTCTTGTCTCTCAATTTCTTATTTTTCGCCTGATTTTACATCCTTTTCTTCTCTACATCTTTGTCTACTGACACTCTTTCCCTTCGCTGGTCTCCCAAACTGCACTCTAAAAGTCATCGGCTGTCACTAGCAGCACGTAATGTAATGAATATCATTCAAAATCAGGAAGCACTCTGCAGAAACAGATTAATATTATTGAATATCACACGCATGCTCGCACATAAATACAGACATGGACGTATAAAACATATTGACAGGGGTGCGTAGGTAAAATTACAGAAAAAGTATTTATAGACGGCATGCGCTTGTATGTAAAGAAAAAGTAGATTTGTATTCATTTTCACACCGCACATTTTTAGAAAGGTATAAATCAGCGAAGTCTTATTTTACAGTTGAAATAAATAAAACCGTAAGTCCTTTGGGAAAGTGAAAGCGTAGAACTTACGGTTCCATCTGGCCTCGGCGGCGAGAAACGATCCACCTCTTTAGTGTAGTTGGGTGGCGACACATCAGGACACTGTTCCTCAGGACCTGGAACCTCTCAGTTGCCGCTAGGGTACATCGTCTGGGTGTAATGGTTAGCAAAATTGTCTCACCAGAACCTATTACAACTGAGTAGTGAATTCTATCCTCACTGGGTACTCCATACTTCCAGCCTTGTTTCACACCAAAGCTGTGCTAAGAAAATTGTTTCTCACTTTGTAGAACTCTCTTCCGGTTTCTTGCTTTCCAAAATTTAAATGCAATGTCGACTGTTTTCTACTGTCTTTTTTAATCTTTATGCTTCAATCTTTTTTAATAGTGTTTTTTTTTACTTCTTCCCCACACTCCGTCACCCCATTGCGTCTGAGTGGCTGCATTGCCTTTGCTTGGAGTGAAATGATTTTCTTTAAATCTTGAAAGAATGACGATTTTTAGTTGATATTAATCCTTTGAAAAATATCATAATTCTCTCACTTTTATTTCTTTCTTGCCTTTTTTTTTTTTTTGTTCTCTCGCCTTGACTTTTTTTTCTGTAAAATTTTCCTTTGGGTGAAATGATGGAAAAATCTCTCCTGCTCCCAACTATGAGTAAAAATTGCATGGTAGACTAGGCATTCAAGCCTTCGTTGGCAACCAATCTATAAGAAGAAATATTTGAATTTCCAAACGTGGAGAAGTCAAGAGGAAGTGACACTAATTGGCATATAACAAAGAGAAGAACTCCTAGTAAAGTCGTGGTTGCTTAGGTCCTGTCCGGTCATGGCATAAAATGTTACACAAGGATAATTAAAAATCTATAACATATCTTTAATTATGTCACACTGTCTTCTTCATTTGCGTGCTCATAGTTTGTTTTATTGTAGCCACGTGATCGAAGTTTCAGTTTGTTCTCACCAAATTTCCTGCTGCTGTTACAGTATAAACACGGCCGCTCCGCTAGCAGTGTGCAGCAAGAAGGAAAAAAGAGAAGTCTTTATGTTAAAGATATGTTAATGCACTTGAGAAATGATTGAAAACCAAAAATATCGGAATCACAAGACCTGAAAAAACAGTTGGGTGTCACCCTATTAGACACTAACATTTATAACGAAACACAGAACTTCTCCTTCTGGAATATATACTTATGGGAAAATTCAAAAACATAGTATATCACTGACATACAAAATTTGAATAAATTTACCAGAAAATTTGTTCCAACGAAGAGAAATCAAAGGTGAGATTAACCTGTCATGATAAATGGATATTTACGTTGTCCCCCCTCACTTAGAAGTAGATGTGACAAGGTCGAGGTTTTATTTGGGGAGGCTGAAAGCGCGCACACGGGCAAGAGCCAAAAATTGCCCAGTCCCTGGAATCGCCTGTCGCGGTGGCCTCGGTGAAAAGACGCCCTAAAAAATGGTCGGCTCCTTATACCGTTCTGGAAAGTACCTGACACCATCGACCACTACCTTAAAGTGCTTCTATACTACATATCCTCATATTCTACAGTTTTTTACTTGAAAAAATTCAAACTTTTTCAGTAACCCTCTACATTGAGCGACTCTTGAAAGATTGGATATTAGACGATCAATAGGAGTAAAAAGGATTAAAAACAACACCTGTCTAAGTGGTGAGAAATCATTTCATGGGATAAAACTTTCATATTGCACACGCAGAGAAATGTACACATAGTTGGATTGGTGTCCAAGAGTGCGGTAAACCCCCTTAGAGCGTTGAATCTCTTAGTTTTCGTTAAGATATGCAAGTGAGAGAAGAGTCTTTCATGTAACACCAGCGGCTATACAGCATAAAATTCGTTCTTCTCATTGTCAGTACGCTCGTGCTTCGCGAGTGGCGTTTTTTTAATTGTTTCACCCCAAACAGGGCGGTACCGCCACTGATGCGCAGCAGGCTACATAAGAGTAAAAGTTTAGGCAGGGAGGAAATGAAGAAAAAGACGAACCAGTTACAGGGGTGTCAGATAAAGGGCAAGAGAAGAATGGGAACACAGGTGTGATGACTGTTCTGAAGTTAGAGAAAAAGGAAAAGAACAAGTTATACAGAGTGATGTAGAAAGAACTGGAGTCAAGTGGGTAAGAGATGGACATTGACATTGCATTTAAATTCGCTGAGGTTGTAGCCGTCAGGAAAGCAAGTATATGAAAGGGAGTTTCACAGGCGGGAATTGCAAGAAAAAGAACTTGTTGGAGTAGAATTGTCGGCTGCATTTGGTTGATCCAGCTGTAAAAGGGAGGGACCTTGTTAAAACGTCTTACGCCACGGGCATTGCTTAATATCGTGATGTCTCATCATTTTCGATCTGAAATGGCTACATGTAACCGTGTAACACGTAACTGCATTGCATGTGGAAATATATACTACTATAATATTGCAGGTGAAGAAAAAAATGTAATCCTAAGTTTGGTACGACGGAGCGAAAGAAATTATTACTAGTGGTATTATTCATTCTGAAGATTATTGGAAATTGCCATATAAATAGAGGAAAATATGCCAAATAGATGATAAAATCGTTTATTGTCAATCGCAATATGAGTTAAATTGAAAACAGAATATTTATTACAGACTGAAAATATAGCTGAGAAGAAAATGGGAAAATATATTTTGCGTGTGTGCGGATACATTGTTTATTCACAAGTTGATCAACCGGGGTCAGACGAGGTCATGATTGACAGCCATTATTTGACAAGCGGAAATAACATGGTGAAAAAGGTTCAACTTATGTTTACAGCATACAGAGAATTTTATTAACCCACGTGGGTTTTGGATTATTGAAAAGAGATTGTCACAAATTTTTTGATAAGTGCACAAAGGTTAAACTCTGGTTATGGGAATAGAGTGAAATATAAATCTCGCTGGGAAAAGGATTTGTAAATTTGAAAACTTAAATGATGTAATCGGGAAGAAGAAAAGAAATTACGTCAATATAAATATTGATATTTCATTGGTTAAACCAAGAGAATAAAATCCCTCCCCCTCATTATGCGAGCTGGAGTAATCGCATTAGTTAAAGATTTGATTTGCATGGACACCCGGCGTCCATCATGCTCCCACCAAGAGAATTTCGGACAGGCATAAATACTAGAGCCGAGAAGGCCAAAATCAGTTGGAGCTGAGCCTTGGGACCAATCGTGATGCAACGACTGAGGAGGAGGAGTGTTCCCAACTGGGAGCCACGACCGAAAAGGGTGGTCGCTTCCCATAGAGTTCTGGCTGAAGATGTAAAGAAACGTAGAGAAACCTGCAGTCGATTGACTTAAAAGAGTTAAAGTTAAAGAACGCGCCTCCGATAGAGTCCTGGCTGAAGATATAAAGAAACAGAAAGAGTCGAGAAATAATTAAAGTCAAATGGAAATAGTTCAGTTGTTATTGCCGTGCCGGGCTAAGGCAAACAAGACGAATTTACCGCCGTTGTCATGAAGACCAATTTTCGGCTGTTTGTGTAAGGCTTCGGTGAAAAACCGTGATAAAACTTTTTGAATAGTCAAAAACTTGAAAAAAAAAAGGAAACTTGAAATCTCCGATTGAAGTGAACAAATATTAATCTCAAACTAAAACTTTCGCTCCGTTGTAAGAATAGCAATTTGACGACTGTTATATTCTATTTCCGTTTGCTGTGTATATATATATATATATATATATATATATATATAAACTTTTCCGCAACTTATCCAGGCGTCATCGTATATACATACATTTTTGGTGCCGTTTTTTTTTATTAACCCAAATGTGTACGCGCGTCCGGCCTGGTTCGATGTGGTAATGATATAGCTGGCAAGATTTCAATGTGCCTTCCGTGTGATGATAATTCACAACGTGGGCAAGGAGGAACACCGTTGTAATAGACGACTCGAAGACCAGCTACTGTGTCAAAGACATCACAACTACCGACCGGATAGCGTCGACATAATTGTTGCCGTATTGACAACATAAACCCTAAGCCAGGCGTCCGAACCTCGTCATAACCGTAGGTTCTATGCTAAAACTTTCTTCTCTCGCAACTCTCACTTGTGGAGCTATCTTCTTCTTGCTTTCTATTCAAGCTGAATATATTTATATGCAATGCCGATCGTTATATTCTGTAATCTTAATTAACTGTCCTCTCCCAATAATTTTTCTTTTTTCTTATTTTCTTTCACAATCAGTTACGACATATTAACTTTGTTGCCTTTTATGAAGTGAAATAATAAAAAATATAGTTGATATCTTATCATAATTATACTAGACCACATCGAGGCATCCATAATGCATATATATACGCATATTTAAATATAATAATAAACAACACTCACACAAATATATATATATGTGTGTGTGTGTGTGTGTGTGTTGTTTATTATTATATTTAAATATGCGTACATATATGCATGATGAATATATATATATATATATATATATATATATATATATATATATATATTCATCCGCAGACAGATCTGTTTCGCTGTATCACAGCTCATTAGTACGGTGAGACATCTAATTGCTTTTTACCCAGGATTGAAACCCGACCGAATTGGCGTCAGTCGGCGATTCTACTCTGAGCTATGGACGCTATTTCATTTGTAACTGAGTTATTACCCGACCTATGTTTCTACCATTTGCAAATCGCCTGAAGACACCACTTGGTAGAAATCTAGGTCGCGTAATAACTCATTTACAAATGAAAAATTTTTAAAAGTTCTTCAATATAATTGTATTGAACACGTTTTAATACAACTGTGTACTGGTCTAATTTTGTCATGACCCAAAAATAAGTAATTGCGTAATCAATATATATACATATATATATATATATATAGTTATCCGCAGACAGATCTGTTTTAGCGTATCACGGCTCATCAGTACGATTAGACTCCGACTGCTTTCTTACCCGGGATTGAAACCCGACCGAAATGGCGTCAGTCGGCGACTCTACCCCTGGGTTATGGGCGTTCGGTGGAAGTAGGCAGACTTTTTAACGCATATCATTATACGCGCCCAATAGCTATATATATATATATATATATATATATATATATATATATATATACCGCCAAACAAAATCAACTAAACAAACAAAAGCAACCAACCTGAAAGAAGCCTTTCATGACATTAGTTCATACAATATCCTACAATTTCTAAAATTGTATTACAAAATATAACTTCAACAAAACTACAGCATGAAGCACATAACGACTCTAGTAATTATGTCTGTGCACAAAAGCGGAGTATCATCTACCATGTATTCAATTGTGAAAGTAGAATAACATATATGATATTTATCATTACTTCAAAACTCTCAATAAAATTAAATTTTGGCATTGACTCATAAAGATTTCATATGGTGCTAAACAAACAAATTTATTAACTAATATGAATGATCATGTAGTTTTGACCATGATTTCATATGAAAAAGCAGGCAGGTAGCCACAGGGGTCGGCAAGGATCAGTGCATTTAAAATATTTATATTTTGGCATTAAATAACCCATAGGGGTTGATATGCTGCTAAACAAAATCAACCAACCAAACAACCAATACGGAAGAACTCTTTCATGACATTAATCCATATAATATTCTTCTATTTCTTAAATCAAACTCTATTCCAAAATATAGCTTCAATAAGACTACAACATAAAACATTACCACCTCTAGTAATTATGTCCACACAAGCGTATATGCACAAAAGCTGAGTATCATCTACCATGTATTCAATTGTGAATGTAGAATAACATATATCGTATTTTTTCAAGACATCTAAGTACATTTAATTACAACATTAAATGACCCATAAGCAGTTGATGTGCCATTAAACAGTCAAATGAATCAAGCAAACATATGTTTAGTCTTAATTGTCTCGACGAATGCTTATCAATTAAGGGTTAATTTACTCTACTACGAGGGAGAACTTTCGTGTTTCAGTAGCGAATTGAGATCATCACTTGTCAGGTAGAAATAATTTATTTAGAGGCGGAAACTACAAACCTCCTACAGAAAGTTAGCTGAAGAGAGTGACAAGAAAGGACTACAAATAAACTGCAAGAAAACCGAATGCATGGTCATCAGAAAAAGATCAGTCCAATATGGCAATTACAGGTGGAGGATACTAAAATCAAGTAGGTACAAAAATCTAAATACCTGGGAAGTCTTCTGACAGAAGACGGAAAGTGTGACACAGAGATCCAAAGGCAAATTGGCATTTCGAAAGTTGCATTCCAGAAGCTGAGTAAAGTATTAAGAGACAAGAAAATTTCAATAGAAATAAGGAAGAGAGTACTCGATTGATGTGTGATGTCAGTTCTTCGATATGGCAGTGAATGCTAGATAATCTCATCGAAGATGAAAGAAAAACTTGAAGCAGGTGAAATATGGTTCTTCAGAAGGATGCTGCGGATATTATGGATCAAAAACGTTAGCAAGGATGAGGTTTCGGAAAGGATGGCGACAAAAAGGAAATTAATACTGAGCATCAGGAAGAGATAGC
The DNA here is from genome assembly GCA_037127315.1 of Ascarosepion bandense. Classification (NCBI taxonomy): domain Eukaryota; kingdom Metazoa; phylum Mollusca; class Cephalopoda; order Sepiida; family Sepiidae; genus Ascarosepion; species Ascarosepion bandense. The sequence goes on from JBBBDQ010001196.1 coordinate 1,175,045, forward strand.
TAAAGTTTCTGGGACATGCAATGAGAAAGGAGAGCTTAATGAATCTGATACTCACAGGGCTGATGGAGGAAAAAGAAGACAGGGGAAAGCAGCGTGTAACATACTTGACGGGCCTACGCAGGTAGAATGGCAAAGCGGGTGTTGCGTGGTATAACAGGAGAAAGCCTGCTAAGAGCCACCAGGGATAGGGAGACGTAGAAAGCCATGATCGCTTATGCCCTGAAAGGCTAGATTTCTCTACAAATATAAATCTTGTAATTTGGGTAACGAGATCGTAAAACAGAGTAAAAGGAGGCACCGATGAAAGAAAATGGCTGCGCTCCACTGCTTTAGAACCAATGCTAATGTAACTCCGTTTTTGATCGATACACAACCATGAATAGACGGAAATCAGAGGATTTCAGGACGATTCTGTTTCTCTTAACATCCATCAACAGTAACAAAAGGTATTGCTACGTACATCTTAAATTTCATTTGCGTTTTCAATTCTATTTTCCAGAATAGAGAGAAATAACTTTTACTCTGCTAATGCAGTGAGGGTTCGTGCAAGAAGATGGAAGAAAGAGGGACAGAGAGTAGTCGACGTTCGTGGACTTACCTTGGAAGTAAGCACGTGTTTTGGGCGCCTTCTGTCCATTAGGTGCCATCAAAAGGTTCACACACCAATTACTGGTTCCGGTTAACACCTTTGATATACCATGAAATATATGGAACATTTTCCCTTTTCTTCTTCTTCTTCTTCTTCTTCTTCTTCTTCTTCTTCTTCTTCTTCTAATGAAAGATTTTCTTGTACTTACGACTCCCGTCTTTATTTTCTTATTTTCATGTAAGTTGTTTTAAGGTTTTTCATCTTTCTTTTATTCATTATACTGCTGCTTTATTTTACTGCCTCATCCTATCCCTTCTTCTTCTCCTCCTCCTCTTCACCATCATCTTCATCCATCTACTTCTCCCTCACCTGCTTCATTTATATCTATAGTTAATTTTCATAGCATCATTCTTTTACCTCTCCTTCTCTTTCTTTTTCTTTTTCTTCTCTCATAGAACATTCTCTCGAATTCTAAACTTTCGTCTTTTTTTTTTTTTTTTTTCAAATTTTCATGTAAAATGTTTAGGGTTTTTCTCCTTTTTTTTTTTTTGTTTCATTAAATTTGTGATTCGTTTACACGGCCTCCCTCTTTCTTTTCCTTTTCTTCCTCTGACTTCTCCGCCTCTTCTTCCTTTTTCTCCTCCTCTTTTTCTCTTTCTCCTCCTCTTCTTCTTCCTTTTTCTCTTTCTCTTCTTCTCTTCCTACTCTTTTTCTTATCTCCTCCTTCTCTTCTCTTCCTTCTCCTCTTATCTTTCTCCTCCTATTCTTCTTTCCCCTCCTCCTATTCTTTCCCTCCTCTCCCTCTTCTCTTCCTCCCCTTTTTCCTTTCTCCTCTTCTCTTCCCCGTCCTCTTATTCATCTTAATCCTCCTCCGCTTCTTTCCCTCCTGCTATTCTTTTCTTCCTCTTCCTCTTCTTTCTCTCGCCTTTTTCCTCTTACTTCTCCTCCTCTTCTTCCTTTTTCTCCACCTCTTTTTCTCTTCCTCCTCCTCCTCTTCTTCCTTTTTCTCTTCCTCCTGCTCCTCTTCTTCCTTTGTCTCTTTCTCCTCTTCTCTTCCTCCTCCTCTTCTTCTTTTCTCCTCCTCCTCTTATCTTTCTCCTCCTATTCTTCTTTCCCCTCCTCTTCCTCTTCTCTCCCTCCCCTTTTTCCTCTTTCTTCTCTTCCTCTTCTCTTCTTGCTATTCCACCAGCTTCATGCATTCTCAACTACTTCATTATTTTTTTTGTTTTTCTCAGCTAAGAATTTTTAACGTATTTATCTCTTCCTTTGTCTTTTTATATTTATAGTTTGTTTTCATGAACTCGTTCTTTTACCCATCCTCCTACTTCTACTATTCCTCCACCCTTTTCTTCCTATTCTTTGCCTCATTCTTTTTCTTCTTCTTTTTTCTTCTTCTTTTTTCTCTTCCTCTTCTTCTTCTTCTCCCTCCTCCACTGTTAATTATTTACTTCTATTTCTTTTTCTTGCATCCTCAACAGGTCATCCTTCTTCTTTTTATCATTTTCAGGATAGCTTCTTACTTTTTTTTTTTTTTCAATTCTTAACATATTTCCCACTTTCATTTATCTCTTTAAGCGTTTCTTTTTTTTTCACTGATTCCTCTTTTTCTTCTTTGGCATTTTTTAAAAAATTTCTTTCAGTATTAATGTTGATTTTCAATTTATTTTCCTCTTTATTTATCTCTTTAAATCGCTGTTTCGTTTTCCCAGCCTCTTTCTACCAATATTCTTTTTTCTCCTTCTTTCTTTTCTTTTTCTCCTTCTTCTTTTTTTTCTTCTTCACCCCTTCTTTTTCTTTTACTTCTTCACCCTTCTTTTTAATTTTTTGTTTCATCTTTCATATATTTTCCTCTTTTCTTTGTCTCTTTAGATTTGCGTTTCGTTTTCCCAGCCTCTTTCTACTACTATTCTTTTTGTCTTTCTTCTTGTTCTTCTTCCTTTTCTTTTTTAACAAATCTTTATTTTTTCTTTCTATCTCTCTCACTCTCTCTCTCTCTCTCACTCTCTCTCTCTCTCTCTATCCTTCTTCTTCTTCTTCTTCTTCTTCTCAGTTTAATCCTTACGTTCTTTTCTTCATCTCCCTTCCAACCGATTCTTTAGTTTCCCTGAATTGTTCTTCTTGGTCTACGTATTTCTTTATCTTTTTCTTTTCTTTTTTTTCTATCTTTCCTCTCTTTTTTACCTTATTCATATTTGATCATAGCTCAGATTAACCCTCCTCCTCTTTTTTGTCCTTTTTCTTCTCTCATAGATCATTCTCTTGAATTCTAGACTATCGTCTTGTTATTTTTTCAAATTTTCATGTAAAATGTTTTTAGAATTTCCCTTTTTTCGTTTCATTACATTTGTGATTCGTTTATACGGTCTCCCTCTTCCTCCTCCTCTTCTTCCTCTTCCTTCTTTACTTCCTCTTCCTTTTCCTTTTCTTCATCTTTCTCCTCCTTCTCTTCTCTTCCTTTTTGATCTACGCATTTCTTTATCTTTTTCCTTTCTTTTTCCTATCTTTTCTATCTTTTTCTACCTTTGATCATAGCTCGGCTTATCTCTCTTCATCTATTCCCACTTCTCATTCAATTTTCTTTCTTTCTTGTGATTATTCCTGCTCTTTTACTCTTCAAATCTTTCTTCCATTTGTCAAATGCGACGTGTCGAGTCTCCGGGTAAACTTATTCTTAATTTTCAACGTCAAACTAGTTTCCCACGTTCCGTGAGAAACCGACCCTTCGCCTTTCCATACTGACAAAAAGAATTCTTCTTATCATAATGCAGGCGTTATCATCATTTCTGACTAGTTCGATATCTTTCACTTTCGTGACAGCAAGATAATCAAATTCAAAATCTAAATGGATTGGGTCAAGTCGCTGGATTCAACAAAAGCTTTTATCCACTGGGCTATTTGTCCTTGAAGGTTATCAGCTCAATACCTGGCTACAGCAGAGGTGAACAAAAGCTTGAAGAGACATGACACGCGGAACAAGAACAATCAAGCAGACGAAATAATGTTCGAAATAAGGTTCGAAATTCCAAACACCTGAAGATGGTCTGTGTGTGCAACTGTTGAAACCTCGAGAATATGGCATCAACGATAAGAAGAACAGTCCGGACAATGTAAATAGGGCAAATGAGCCGAGTTCGAATTCCAGTTGAATCCATTGTATTCACTTACATGCAAGTAGCCTTGGGAAAGGTATTAATCCATCTCTTCCTTCCAGTTATGGGTTAAATAGCAGGACAGATTGGGTTCTATAGCCTTGGTCGGCAACCAGTCTACCGCAGAAAGCAATGGCAACCTACTGCGGGATAATCTTCTGCCCAATCAGTCATGTCTCTTTCGAGACATGATCGCCCAAGCGTGTATCACGTATGGCACTTAACTGACTGTAACAATCTATATATATTATTTTGTGTATGACGGCAAAAAACTCTATGGGGGAAAATTCAAACATGAGAATATTAATTTCTCCATAGTTCAGCCATTATCTGTTGACTATAGCATATCATTAGTACCTTGTTACATATTTTTTGGCTTCTTTTACTGCAATCCTCAAGAAGAATACAGAAGATGATCCAACGAATACTTGGCATGTATTTAATTTTTCAATATCAAACTACCGTTTTTTTCAAGTATTTTTCGTACGTTTTCACCGAATATATCTTGGTTAATTGAATCTACCTCTAAGTAGTTGTATAGCTGTTGTGGAGTTGCCGCCAAGTTGTTGTCGCCTGCTTGGGCCCAGAAGTAAAACACGGAAACAAGAAAGTAGGTTCAAACTGTGTATTAGAATAACAGAACAATATATACAATAATAAGTGTTAGTAATCAGTAAACAATAGTGTAAATCCGAACAGAATAGTTACGATGCGTCTAGACTCTCTCTTGACTGCCTGCGTCCCCGGAAGTTTGTTCAGTTATTATTTAGAGCAGGAGGAAGAGTCCATTCTACGTAGAAGGGCGCCATAACACTATCACAATACCTTCTTCTGATAATGGTCGTCGTTTGTGCATTCCCAGCATTGCTTATTTTTCGATTTCAAAATCAAGTCCGGCGTCTTGGTTGAAGGCCATATATGTCAGCAGTAAAGTTTCCAATTCTTTATTTTTAACCGTCGACATACATAATTTTTAAAAATTCATATCTGCCCTTACAATCCCACAATCTGATGTTAAGAGGTAGCATGGATATTCTGAAAAGTAATGATAATAGTTTTGTTTTTGTTTTTTCTGGAAAGCTACTCTCTACCGGTTTCTTGTTTTCTAATCAAGTTTGACTTTTAAAAATTTAAATATAAGATGCCTCATTATATTCTGTTCTCTTAAATTATTTTCTTTGGTTGCCATCGCTCCTTAATAATATTTTTTTCTCAAATTCTTTCATTAAAAAATTGCAACTTAGTGGCTTTATTGCCTTACTGGGATTAAAATTATGAAAACAAAAATACATTTACGTACTTATACTGACCTCTGTTAGCCGTTACGAATAACATTTTATGACTATTATTGTTAGAATTTTCTCAAATGAGTTCTCAATATTTGGTAAATTAATGCATGGATAGCAAGTCGTAAGCAGAAATTGTATCTTTTAGCTTTTTGAATTATTCTTACCATTCCATGGTAGCTTTCTTTTTGCATCCGTCCTGCTGCACAGTCAATGGCAGTTTTCTTTATACGTGTCTCTACTCTGCCAGTCACCGTACTAAGCGAATCAAACACAACTAGGGCTTACGGCCTATCACGTTGAATACACCGGTTCTCGCACGATCACCGAAGTTAAGCAACGTTGAGCCTGGTCAGTACTTAGATGGGTGACCGCTTGGGAATACCAGGTGCTGTAAGCGTATAGTGACGGATGTGCGTTGTGGTGCAGTGGATATCGGCTCGGAAAGAGAAATCGGTGAGCCGAGTTCGAATTCCAGTTGAATACCCTGCATTCACTTATAGCACTGGTACCCTTGGGAAAGGTATTAATACGTCCATTCCCTCCAGTTATGGGTTAAATAACAAGGATAGGACTTGGGGACCCTGCTCTTAAAAACAAATCCCAATGATTCGTGAAAAGAAAAACATTGTAAAAATAAAATAACCTTACCCAAAATCATTGGTTATGACCTTAAAATGATCCCATAAGGATTGATAGGTCGTTAAGCCTCAAAAAACAAACAAACAAAGGATTATGACCTTCTTCATCTTCGAAAACTTTACAACTTCAAACTTCGATGGGTCATAGTAAATTACTTTCTCTGCTTTTACTCTGTTCTTGGATAAAAAGGGGACAAGCGATCATTGATGAAGACTTCTTCTCCTACGTTGTGTCTGTTTTTCTGTGCCCTTGTTTTTATCAGTATCGGGTTTATCTCACAAATCTTATGTAGGAAGAAAGTGTTTATACCTACATGTGTGGTCGAACACGGGTCTCCAGTCAACAAACGTAACTGTTGAATCAATTGTGCAACTGGGATCAGTCAGTCAGTTAAGTGCCATACGTGATACACGCTTGGGCGATCATGTCTCGAAAGAGACATGACTGACTGGGCAGAAGATTATCCCGCAGTTGGTTGCCATTGCTTTCTGCGGTAGACTGGTTGCCAGCCAAGGCTATAGAACCCAATCTGTCCTGTTATTTAACGCATAACTGAAAGGAATAGAGGGATTAATACCTTTCCCAAGGGTATCCGCTTAAGTGAATGTAAGGAATTCAACTGGAATTCGAACTCGGCTTTTCGATTTCTCGTTCCGAGTCGATATCCACTGCGCCACAACGCACATCCCAATGTATTCAACTTTTACGCTTCGCGGTTGGTGTTATGTAAAACGGCTCGTTGTCGGAATTCGGCGCGCCGAGTTTTAATTCCAGTCGAATTCGTTATATTGACTTACGCCCAAATAAAATTTTAGAAATTATAATCGATAATTTCTTTCCTTCTCCAACTCTGGTGGAATTACAGGAACTGGATAGAAAAAAAGGGGTATCTATTAACGCACACCATCCAAAAGTGGATGTTGTATCCTAAGACGAAATAGTAGAAAGATACTTAATTTCAATTGAAAAAGTTTGATAAGCCGTAAAAAAGAAACAATTCGATCAATTTCACTTGTGTAAGAATAGAACTGTTTAACGTCTTGAATTACATCGAGAAACTGATGAAAATTGTGAAAATGGAATACGTTTTGAAAAGCGAAGTCGATTCAAAATGAAATTCAAGAATAGCACATCATTACATGCATTTAACTTTTGGAGAATCAAAGTTGACTGCAAAACAAGAAGCCAGAAGTGAGTTTTAAAAGCGAGAAGTGTGAGAGAAGAAACTGTTAGCATAGATTACTTCTCGTCGCTGGAATACGGAGAGAACGACGGGGGTTTGCTACAACGTACGCTAAGTTTGAGGATCTTAGTCGTGAATTTTAAAACTGGTGGAACTAAGGAATGTAATTAGTCCTAACATTTTCCATGTAAAGTGCGATGGAGCAGAAAGAGGCTTGCAGGGTTTCGTCTATGGGGAAAGGGGTTGTATGGTTAAAAATGATTAGTCACCCACAATGACGTGTAGATGCTTTTAGGCTCTATTGAAATAGGAAGGTGTAACCTGTGCAGCTCTTGACCATATATGACAACAGTAGTCCATTTTCGGCGTCATCCGGCTCTAGCAAAGATAAAGGATATCACGAGGAGGCAGGTACTTACTGATGTGGTACAAGGAACCGACTATTTTTTTATCAACATCATTGGAGGTGGATCATACTTATGAGAGCCGCTTAAGTTACAAGTTATTTTTCGTAGATTTTAAGATTTCTAAATTTTATAGGGAATGATGTTCTATCAATCGAGCTACCTATCTGACTCTTTCATTATCTATCCCCATCTCGTGTTCATTATATGTCTATCCTTCTATCTATTGAACTCTTTCATTATCTATCCCCATCTCGTGTTCATTATATGTCTATCCTTCTATCTATTGAACTCTTTCATTATCTATCCCCATCTCGTGTTTATTATATGTCTATCCTTCTATCTATCTGACTCTTTCATTATCTATCCCCATCTCGTGTTCATTATATGTCTATCCTTCTATCTATCTGACTCTTTCATTATCTATCCCCATCTCGTGTTCATTATATGTCTATCCTTCTATCTATTTGACTCTTTCATTATCTATCCCAGTCTGTTAATTATCTAACTTAATACCTGTCTATCTATCCATCTCTCTAACATAATTTATTTTTCTCTCTGTCTCAGTTTGTTAGTATCTATCTATCTATCTATCTATCTATCTATCTATCTATCTATCTATCTCTTTCAGCATCACTGTCTCTCCGTCCATATATCTATCTATCTATCTATCTATCTATCTATCTATCTATCTATCTATCTATCTATCTATCTCTTTCAGCATCACTGTCTCTCCGTCCATCTATCTATCTATCTATCTATCTATCTATCTATCTATCCCTTTCAATATCACTCTCTGTCTCCGACTATGCATGACTATCTATCTATCACTTTCCGTATCACTGTCCTTCCCTTCATATATTTATAGGACAATCAATCAATCTATCTATCTATCTATCTATCTATCTATCTATCTATCCCTTTCAATATCACTCTCTCTCTCTCTCTCTCTCTCTCTCTCTCTCTCTCCGTCCATATATTTGTATTACTATCTATCAATCTACCTATGTTAATTATATTTCTACTTCATTCTGTTCCTCATCGTCATTATATACCAACCATCTCAGACGTGACTAAGGTATGTGTTGAGTTTTAAATCCGAAGTTCGTGGAAGAACATCCATTTATCATGATTAGTGGTAGATCTGTGTCAGATTGACGATGATGATGCGTCATATTTAAGTTCTGGAGGCATTCGACGTGACCAAACTCTTTTCCCCCACTGAGAATACAGAGCTAGATCAGAGGAGAAATCAACTGACAGTCTCTAGTCATAAAATTTTGGAGGTGCAGCCATTTCTTAAATTATCAGCGGCACGAAATTTGATCCCAAACCGGATCGTACCAAAGACTTTAAAAATGGTACTCTACGCCTCTGCTTAGTCTTCAACAACAAAGGCAAGGATCGATGGTTAATGGAAAAATCCAGGAATAAGAGTCCCACCAGCCTCTAATGTAATTTAACAGCGAAATAAAACGGAGACTTCTGGTCACCCTTGGCCTTGCATACGACTAGCATATAGTAAAATATAAAGTTAATGTATTTTTTTTCATTATATAGTAAAAGAAAAATGAAAAATGTATTTTTTTTTTTTTACTGATTCATTTTTTGGTTGGTGGGGGGCACCCAATATATGTAAGGAAGGTGAAATTGAAATTTTGAGCTCCATCTATTTATGTAAATGGTTCCATTTTGTTTTTCAAAGTTCGATTGATTTTCTGCCAACAAATGCTGTTATTATGTTAGAAACGTGTGATACATTTGGTTACGCCCTTTTTTTTTTATCAATATTAATATTTTTTTTTGCCGTAATTCTATTCTTCTTTTAACTTAATGCCAAAATTTTCTTTCTCATTTCTGTATCAGTCGCTTTAAATTTAATTTTATCTAATCAATGTTTCAACATTTTAATTATTTAGTAGCCTCAATGCTGCACTGCGAGCAGACTTTTAAGCAAGCTTCCGTGGAGCGTTAATTAGGTTTCCGGTTCAAAACTAATGCGACCTCCGGTCAAACTTTGAAAACAACAATGATAATTTTGAAGAAATAACTTTGAATTCATCAATTCACCCCATGGAACTTCAAAGCTTTACTTTGGCTCTATAAGTCCAATTTAGGCCGAAATTCTAATTCAGACCGAAAATTGAGATCTTCAAATCTCAAACTCTGCTGAACTTCAAAACCTTATGTCACAAAACTTCTCACCTTAACTTTGATTCGTTGGCACTTTTGATTTACTTTATTCAACCCACTGGAGCGAGTTGGTGACACAAAGTCAGTTTTTAACGTGGGGAACACAAGCACGTACGCTCAGGCCACTGGTCAAAGATTACCTAGCCCCTGCTTACACGGTAACTGGGCACAAAGCTGGTCTTAGCTGGACATTGCATTCAAACCCGGCCGGCGGGCAGAAAGTAAGTATCTGAAAGCAGATACTCACTGTAATATAACAATCTGGCCCCACCCGAGGAAGGCTGATGCAAGCGGGGGTGTTTCCGGTCGTTGAAAGGAACGGATGTTTGTTTGACCTTATTTCCGGCAGTAGCGGAAATGGCTACAGAGGCAAACAGAACAGGTGTCTCTGAGAATTACGTGGGCGTGCGTGGGCGAGGCAAAACCGGAAGAAAAAGTCCCGGTTTGGAGATTATAAAAAGACCTCGGCGCACGGATTCACCAGACAGACCAGAGTAGCAGTAGAGAGAGAGAGACACAACAGATACGACGACACTCCCGTCAACCCTTGGAAGCGCGCTCTCTGACTCTCTGTTCCCTAGGCTACACGGTTCATCGTCATTAATAAAAATATAACTTATATTTTTATATATATGCGTGTTTGTTGTTTATTGATATACAACACTCACTTTCTGACCAACGGGCCACGGAAATAAAGTCTGGGAGATATTTTAAAATTAAACTTTTTTTTTAATTTTTAAACTCACAAAGTTTTTGTGTAAATTTAAACTCAATATAAATTAAAAACTTTTGAAATCACTAATTTTTCAGTTATTTTAAAATTTGAATTTTTAAATCTTCCCTCATCATCCGGACACAAATTCAATGGATGTTGAATCACCAGATGAAGGGGGGTTGTTAATCACGGGATCATCCTGATTCCAAAATGGTATATGTCTATGGAGAGTAACTGTGGGCCGAGTTAGTGGTGTTTCAGACACACAAACAGACAGACAGAATTTGCCGTTTATTTATTTAAAGAAAATTATTTTTGTGTTTTCATTTCTTGATGAAGCTTTCATTTCAAAACCTTTTCCTGGCGTTTTCTCTTTCTACTCATTAATACCATCATCCATTCCGATACCTTTTACCTTCTTATGTATTCGTTTTCGCGTCTCTTCTTTTATTTCAGTCTGCTCGTATCTCTCCATCAGTCTATCTATGAATATGGTAATATAATGAAATCGTATATTTGTGCTATAATCGCTTATTGCATGAAAGGTCAGATTGTATTTCTTGGTTATTTGACTTCGTCTAAATGGAAAAAAAATGTGTCCATTAACTGTTACGTGCATTTCTGCTTATATGAGTGAAAAACTAACGGTTTAGAAAAACTAAAGAATATGTGAAATAATAAATAGTTTCTATTTTTTCTTATAAATATATCATTCGAAATAACCGCCATTATTATAAATATATTTTAATATTTTTGATCTTTCAATAATTTTAACCAAAATAATTTTAAATATTTTTCTTCCTAATATTTAGAACGTCTGTGTAACCATGACATACTTGCTAACTGGTTTTGTTTATTTAAAAGAGACAGTGCTGGACTGTTATGTGATATTTGTGTCCTCCTATATGGCAGTGAATGCTAAAGTATAGACAGAAGGAGAGTGAAGTGAAAGACGAACCAGTTACAGGGGGTGTCTGAGACAGTGCAAGAGAAGGATGGGAAAACAGGTGCGAAGGTAGAGAAAAAGGAAAAGAATAAGATATACAGGGTGATGTAGAAAGAACTGGAGTCAAGTGAATAAGAGATGAGAATTGACATTGCATTTAAATTCTTGAAGGTTGTAGCCGTCAGGTAAGCAAGAATATGGAAGGGAGTTCCACAGGCGGGAAGTGCGGGAAAAGAAGGTGATGGAGTAGAATTTCGGCTGCATTTGGTTGATCCAGCTGTGAATGGGTGTGACGCTATTGCTAGTCTGGTTTCACGAGTAAATTCATGTAGCAGGCGCACCAGTGACTTACGTTCATCGTCCAAAATAATTTTAAATATTTTTCTTCCTAATATTTAGAACTTCTGTGTAACCATGACATACTTGCTAACTGGTGTTGTTTATTTAAAAGAGTTAGTGCTACAATGTTATGGGATATTTCTCCTTCTATATTGCAGTGAATGCTAGACAATCTTCTCAAAAATGAAGAAGAGACTTGAAACAAGAGAAACAAAAAAAGAATACTGAAATGTTTCGTGATATCTGTCCTTCTTTATGGCAGTTGGATGTGCGTTGTGGTGCAGTTGATATCAGCTCGGAACGAGAAATCGGGGAGCCGAGTTCGAATTCCAGTTGAATTCATTGCATTCACTTACGCGCAAATACACTTGGGAAAGGTATTTATCTGTCTCTTCCTTCCAGTTATGGGTTAAGTAACAGGACAGATTTTGGTTTCTATAGCCTTGGTTGGCAACCAGTCTACCACAGAAAGCAATGGCAACATACTGTGGGATAATCTTCTGCCCAGTCAGTCATGTCTCTTTCGAGACATGATCGCCCAAGCGTGTATCACGTATGGCATTTAACTGACTAACTGAAGATTAAATTTGACTAGGAAGCAAGTAGCCGAAAGAGAGTTCCAATGAGACATTGCCGCCAATTTGGTTAGTCAGTTTAGTGCCATACATAATACACGCTTAGGCGATCGTGTCTCCAAAGGTTAGACATGATTGACTGGGCAGAAGGTTACTAGCAGATGTAGTGTATGATCAAGCGTAATAATGTCTGCTTTTGCCATGTCTCTCTTTAACTCGTTTCTCTACTAAAGGAGATGACAGGAATTTTGTTACTGTTGTTAGATGGTGGATTTTATCTGAAAAAGACAATATCCAATGAACATAATATGTGAACAGTGGGTAAAATATTTTTGAGCTGGTAGGCTGAGTAATGAATTCAGACGTGCTTGATCAGGTTTTATGTTATTTTTACTGATCATGTATCCAAGCAGTTTCATATTTTTACGTCGAAAATAACATAAATCTTGGTTAACCGTAAGTTTGTACTTTTATCAGCCACTATGAATAATTTAAGATTTCTATCATGTTCCATTCGATTGTTCCTGTAAATAGTTGCATTATCGATGTAAGCATAGGTGCTTTTCAGGTTCACTTTTGATATATTCTTGTCTATCACTCGTTGGAAACTCGATACCCCGTTAGTTACGCCAAATGGTATTCTGCGAAATTAATATTTTGCCACTGGTCTGAAAGGCCGTATACGGTTTGTCGCTGGACCTTATAGCTACCTGATAATAAGCAATTTCGAGGTCTGGAGTACTAAGAAGACAGATTTTGGTTACTTTGCTGTCATCTCGTCTATTCTCGAAAGAGAGTAGTTATCATGCAAATTAAACCGGCTTATTGTTTGGCAATATTCGATTACTATTTTACTAAATTTCTGGCGCACATAACGAGGGAGGAAAGTTTGGAAAATCTGATAGTCACAAAACAGATTGAAGGAAAGGGGAATAGAAGAAATCAACGTGTACATAATTGAGAAGCTTGAGTAAATAATAAACGAGAGGGTTTGGGGAAGTTAATAAAAAGAGAGAACTTATTAAGAACTACAAAGGAAGATGTAGAGGGCCATGATTGCCTCCGTTCTGAAGAGATTAGGGGCAACAGGGACAACAGGGACAGAAGAAACAAAGCTTAAAAGAAAGAAAAAAATTTTTTTAATCGTTCCCCACACCAAGGAAAGCGGTACCGCCACTGATGCGCAGGGGGCTATGTACGATAGTAAAAGTTTAGGCAAGAGGAGAGTGAAGAGAAAGACGAACCAGTTACAGGAGGTGTCAGAGAAAGGGCAAGAGAAGGATGTGAACACAGTAGTGAAGACAGTTGCGAATGTAGAGAGACAAGAAAAGAACAAGATACACGGGGTGATGTAGAAAGAACTGGAGTTAAGTGGATAAGAGAGGGGAATTGACATTGCATTTAAATTCTTGGAAGTTGTAGTCGTCACGAAAGCAAGTTTATGGAAGGGAGTTTCACAGGCGGGAAGTGCGAGAAAAGAAGCTATTGGAGTAGAATTGTTGGCTGCATTTGATTGATCTAACTGTAAAAGGGTGGGACCTTGTTGCCAGTCTTGTTGCCCGAGTAAACTCTTGTGTTAGGGCACCAGTGAACTAAGTTCTTCGGAGCAGAAGCCATGAAAATATTTGTAGAAGAGACAGAGGGAAGTCACATCCCGCCGGTGATAAAGTGGCTGGAGTCGAGCTGCCAGATCAGGACCAATCACACTGCAGATTCTCCTTTGGAGTTTGTTGAGAACACTGAGATGAACAGCAATGAGCTACAAAGGACAGAAAATTGTCCCAAGTGGTAAGGGCATATAAAAAAGATGAATGGTAAATTTCTGTTGCTTAAAAGCCGCATGACGTACACTTACTTTCGTAACCTTTACGGAATTGTTTTTTTTTAACAGCTTTATCTTGTACTAATCTTTTCTTCAGCAGAGAAGAAATTCCTGATTAAAACCTAGAATTAAAATTACGGCTTAAATTTTTCATATATTTATTCCAATGAGCCATAACCTTTTGTGTAAATTCAATCAGTTCAATGTTCATCTCTTGTAAGTAAATATTTATTTATCTTTTACACTAATTGTTATCAGAAAAGGAGAGACCATATTTCTTTGTTTCACGCATTAAATGTCAAAGAGTCGCATGTGGTACGCGAATCCTTGAATAAAAAATGGCATACAAGTCAGTGCAACAGAGTTAAAGGTCAATGTTTTTTGTTTTTTTTTTAACTCTGTTAGGTAATTTCTCACTAATATCTAACAATTAAAGTGATATTTGCTTCAATTTCTCTGCCAACCCCTCACACCGCAATAACGTTATTTTTCAAAGAACTCTGTATTTATTTTTAAATCCGAATAGGTTTTAGCTTTTTCTTTATTTCTTGGAAATATACAAAGAAAGTTTTTTTTTTGTTTTCAGCTGCATAAAAGTTTGCCCAGTAAAATGCTCGTGAGCCAATCAATATAGTGAGTTGCTGTTAAAATGGTTATGATGAATTGTCTGAGTGTTATAAATGAAAGAGAAGGTGGTAAAAAATGAAAATTATGAGGATAAGGAGGATAGATAACCACTGATCCTTGACTCGAAAAGGTTAAGATTGCATTGTTCAAGGTGAGTACTTGGGACTAAAGATGACAGTGTGAGACATTCTTCTTACATTTTCAACTGAATAGAGATATCATGGCCTGATGGTAAAGGTTTGAACTAAAGAAAACTGCACATCTGAACATTTGCCATGAAAACCTGCAGTCTCATCTGTCCTAACCTGGCATCTCACTCCCACCGTCGTAAAGTAGCATCCCTGTGCCTTTTCTATAAATATTGTCATGGTAATTTTTCTGATGAGCATTCTTTTTATTGTTCCTAAACTTTATGAATTTAGGCCCAGTATCAGATTGGCGGATATGCGTTGTGGTACAGTGGATATCGGCTCGGAACTAGAAACCGGGGAGCCGAGTTCGAATTCCAGTTGTAATCAATTGTATTCACTTACGCGCAAATACCCTTGGGAAAGGTATTAATCCGTCTCTTCCTTCCAGTTATGGGTTAAATAACAGGATAGATTGGGTTCTATATCCTTGGTAGAGCAACAAGTCTACCGCAGAAAGCAATGGCAACCTACTGCGGGATAATCTTTTGCCCAGTCAGTCATGTCTCTTTCGAGACATGATCGCCAAGCGTGTATCACGTATGGCACTTAACTGATCAGATTTGCAGCAAGATCTCATCCTTTTACGGTTCAAATGACTAAATGTAATCGAAAGTTCTATGTCAATAGTTTCTTCTCTTGCACTTTTCGCTTGTAGAATTCTCTTCCGGTTTCTTACTCGTCAATTGTTAACTTCTGTCTTTTTCTTGTTTTTTCATTGTTCTCTATTCTTAATAGTATTTTTCATATTCTCTAACACCTAGTAAGCCCTTGTATCACACTGGCTTTATTGCCTTGTTCGTAATGAGACACTTAAAGAAATGGTAATAGATTAGCTCTAAGATGATGATTTTGTGCTCATGTGAAAGAAGTTAAAGTAAATAACGAGACGATGTTGATCCGTGTTATTCCAAAAGACAACAATGTAAAACTGAATGTAATTGGATAGGTCAGAAGTTTCAATTTATATTTTTTTGTGTATTACGCATTTTTTTAAAACTTAGGAAAATACGAATAAGAAATGATTTATATATACTTTCGGATTTTTTATGACATGGAAAAATTATATGTTTTGGTAGCTCCTGGCTGTAAAAATCAATTTATTCAGAGAATTCAAAATAAGAAAAAACAAAAAAATGAAAAAAAAATTTTTTTTTAGTAAGAAACAGAAACAGATCATCCGAGAGGAGAAGCCGGTTGTCGTTCTGTATGGTGTTTTCTGTCTAGGTACCTCCAGTCATTTTCGGTATCTAACTTTTAAACTGAAATTTTCAAAGTGAAAAACGTTTTCTTGAAACTTTTATTTTAGTTGTAATTGAAAGCTTCATGATTCAAATTACTATTTCCAGTCAGCAAAATATTCTCTGGTTTATTTCAAACAGAAATTATATTGATTGGAATATAAAAGTTTGAGATTTTTCTTTCAATTTTTTAATTTGCCGCCATTTTTGAGCGATCGACACATTTGTAAATAAAAATTAATTCTTGGTTTTAAAAATCTTCCAAAATTAAAATATACATCTGTAACACATTATTTTTGGAAAATTAGCCAATTTTATGTTAAATTAATCTGATTTACACAAGTATTACTTATTCATAGAGTGGACTTTAGAATTAAACTATTTCTTAATCACAGATTTGAGATTTTCGGATACCCAGGCAAAATTTTAAAAACAAAAATCAGATGATTTATATTCCCCAATGAGTCCTGCGTTTACTATTGAAATTATTAACTGCAACATTTTCAAATTTATTAAAATTTCATGGATGTACGTGGATGGGGATAATAGAAGTAAAAAAATATTCTTAGCAAGATTTTTTTTAAATAAGTAATTTCAAAAATAATTTTATTCATTTGTGAATGAGTACTGAATGTTTTATTAAAAATCGACAATTATTTGATTTTTTGCGAGAATTACCTCCGATATATACATATGCCCTAGAAAGCTCCGGAAACTACACGTTCCTGTAAGAGAATGAGACAGTTTACAGAAATTTTGGATCTTCATATAACATATAATTTCTGTAGGAAGTAAGTCTCAAAATTGGAGATGTTGTTATAATAACCAGTTATCCTTCTTACTATCATACGGACTGATCACTTCATAATAAGTAGTCCTGGGTAATTGTCGAACGAGAGATAATATAATGCATTGACTTGTCTAGATAATTAATGAATACTATAATCATGGATAACTCTGTCGTTTTACGTGTTGTGTCTTAGTCCATATTGCAATACTAAGATACAAAGAACAGTTAACTGTGGAGAGTCATGATCGCCTACATCGTGAAAAAACTCTGTACAAATAATAAGAAGAAGAATAAGAAATGCACTCTCATATTATTATATTTTTCCCATTTACGTCCATTCTTCTTCTTCTTCTTCTTCTTCTTCTTCTTCTTCTTCTTCTATGTGCCCTGTCCCTTCAGGACGTGGGCGATCATGGTTCTCCACGTCTCCCTATCCCTTGTGGCTCTTAGTAGTTTACTCCTGTTACTCCTGGCAACCCCCGTTCCGTCATCCACCGGATCAGGCCCTGCAAATATGTTATCCGCTGCCTTCCTCTGTCTCTCTTTCTGGCCAGTCAGTATCAGGTTCTCCAAGCTCTCCTTCCTCATTGCGTGTCCCATGAACTTCAGTTGTCTCTTCCTGATGCTCAGTATTAATTTCCTTTTTGTTGCCATTCTTTCCAACACCTCATCGTTGTTTACGTCCATACCTGTCATAAAAACGTCATTTTTATGTTAATTTCAGGAGACATACAAGGGTAAACCTGTCGTATCTGATTCGATATGAAGAACGTCTTATCGCCTTCAATACTGAAATAATGATTTCGTTTTTTTTTTAAGGAATTCTTCCAGTATATTTGGCGAAACCGTTAACCTATCATGGAGTGCTTCATGAAGACCCAGCCCTAATAGTCTTAAAGAAGCAGGTGTGTTAAAACATATGTGTGGAAAGTATTCTTTCAAATGAAAGAATCATTATATCAATCTGTCTTCCAGCATTATCATGCAGCAAAATAGGCGACCTATTTTAGCGCGGAGAATAAAGTTTTTTTTTCTCCTAGTGCGTCATTCAACTAAACCATTTACACATTCTTCCGTTGTGCAGTAACTGTGAATCGAATTCTAAGCAATTCTTCAAAAATAAAATAAAAATCAAACAAAATTACCCTCTCGCTAAGAGAATACTATTTATACAGGGTCGTGTTTTTATTTTGCATTCACGGAATAACTTCAGTTTTATAGACAGTGGCAACCATACAGAAAAATAATTTTTCTGTGTCATAAAATAAACAAAAAGTCAATATCGCTATTTTTATTCATTTTCGGGGGTCTTTTCAGCACCTATTCGTAATTTTTTAATCCTTTTCAGCAATTACTAGAATATTTTCAAGATGTTCAGCACATATCTGCAATTTTTCAAGGCCTTTCAAAACCTAGCAGTAATTTATCTCATTTCGAATTCTCTAAATAACTTAATTTTTATAACCAATGGTCAGTTAGGTGTCATACGTGACACACATTTCGGTGATGATATCTCGACATAGACATGATCGACTGGGCTGAAGATTTTCCCGCAAAAGATAGCCATTCATTTCTGGGGAAGACTGGATGCCAACCAATCTATTTTTTTTTTTTTTTAATCATCTCACCCCAAGCAAGGCATTCCACTGCCACTATTGCGCATGGGGCTACATAGGGGAAGGTAAAGAGAAGGAGTGGATAGACATAGGGAATGTCAGGAGGAAGGTGACAGATGAGTAAGGATACCGAGGATGAGGGTTGGGCAGATGGGAAGAGTGTTTTTTTTTAATCATCTCACCCCAAGCAAGGCATTCCACTGCCACTATTGCGCATGGTGCTACATAGGGGAAGGTAAAGAGAAGGAGTGGATAGACATAGGGAATGTCAGGAGGAAGGTGACAGATGAGTAAGGATACCGAGGATGAGGGTTGAGGGCAGATGGGAAGAGTGTTTTTTTTAATCATCTCACCCCAAGCAAGGCATTCCACTGCCACTATTGCGCATGGGGCTACATAGGGGAATGTAAAGAGAAGGAGTGGTTAGACATAGGGAATGTCAGGAGGAAGGTGACAGATGAGTAAGGATACCGAGGATGAGGGTTGGGCAGATGGGAAGAGTGTTTTTTTTTTAATCATCTCACCCCAAGCAAGGCATTCCACTGCCACTATTGCGCATGGGGCTACATAGGGGAATGTAAAGAGAAGGAGTGGTTAGACATAGGGAATGTCAGGAGGAAGGTGACAGATGAGTAAGGATACCGAGGATGAGGGTTGGGCAGATGGGAAGAGTGTTTTTTTTTAATCATCTCACCCCAAGCAAGGCATTCCACTGCCACTATTGCGCATGGTGCTACATAGGGGAACGTAAAGAGAAGGAGTGTATAGACATAGGGAATGTCAGGAGGAAGGTGACAGATGAGTAAGGATACCGAGGATGAGGGTTGGGCAGATGGGAAGAGTGTTTTTTTTTAATCATCTCACCCCAAGCAAGGCATTCCACTGCCACTATTGCGCATGGGGCTACATAGGGGAAGGTAAAGAGAAGGAGTGGATAGACATAGGGAATGTCAGGAGGAAGGTGACAGATGAGTAAGGATACCGAGGATGAGGGTTGGGCAGATGGGAAGAGTGTTTTTTTTTAATCATCTCACCCCAAGCAAGGCATTCCACTGCCACTATTGCGCATGGGGCTACATAGGGGAAGGTAAAGAGAAGGAGTGGATAGACATAGGGAATATCAGGAGAAAGGTGACAGATGAGTAAGGATAGCGAGGATGAGGGTTGGGCAGATGGGAAGAGTGTTTTTTTTTAATCATCTCACCCCAAGCAAGGCATTCCACTGCCACTATTGCGAATGGTGCTACATAGGGGAATGTAAAGAGAAGGAGTGGTTAGACATAGGGAATGTCAGGAGGAAGGTGACAGATGAGTAAGGATACCGAGGATGAGGGTTGGGCAGATGGGAAGAGTGTTTTTTTTTAATCATCTCACCCCAAGCAAGGCATTCCACTGCCACTATTGCGCATGGGGCTACATAGGGGAACGTAAAGAGAAGGAGTGGATAGACATAGGGAATGTCAGGAGGAAGGTGACAGATGAGTAAGGATAGCGAGGATGAGGGTTGAGCAGATGGGAAGTGTGTTTTTTTTTAATCATCTCACCCCAAGCAAGGCATTCCACTGCCACTATTGCGCATGGGGCTACATAGGGGAACGTAAAGAGAAGGAGTGGATAGACATAGGGAATGTCAGGAGGAAGGTGACAGATGAGTAAGGATAGCGAGGATGAGGGTTGAGCAGATGGGAATAGTGTTTGATAGAATAGGAGCAGGTTAGCGTGTTAGGAGGTGTGTATTGACCTTACATTTAAACTCCTGGAGATTGTAGCCGTCGGGGAAGCAATCGTTTGGAAGAGAATTCCACAGTCGGGAAGTGCGAGGTAAGAAACTGTTGGAGTAGAAGTTACGGCTGCATTTTATCGGTAAATAATGCATAGCTTAAGGGAAAAGAGATGGATTAATATATTTCCCAAGGTTAATTGTAAAGAATTCAACTGAAATTCCAACTCGGCTCTCCGATTTCGTGTTCAGAGCCGATATCCACTGCACCACAACGCGCATCTAGAGGTCATCAAAACATAAAAACATAACAAATGACTATTTAGACGTTGGCACGAAACACTAAAAAGCAATAGGTGCTTCCAGTTAAAGCGAAACCGTAGACTGAAAGAAAAATGAATAGATCTAAGTCAAATTTTGATTTCCGGGTATCGATATCAAATAAGTTTTTTTCGTCGTAAACTGAATTTTGAAGGCTAAATAAGTCCTCTGGGTAAATGGAATCCTTGCTTGAGACTAAGAACTGCAATTTTATCTACTTAGAGCCAAACCCGAAACAAAAACTAAAATAAAAGGTCTGAAAAAAAATACAGACAGATAAATAGACACACACACACACAAACATTTTGCTTTATATATATATATATATATATATATATATATATATATATATATATATTATAGCTTTGTCTACAATCTGTTCTGTTACTTAACCCATAACTAGAGCTAAAAGACGGATTAATACCTTTCCCAAGGTTATTTGCGCCTAAGTGAATGCAACGAATTCAACTGAAATTCGAACTCGGCTTTCCGATTTCTCGTTCCGAGCCGATACCCACTGCACCACAACGAACATCCAAGCATATTTGTTGTAGTCTGCCATGACCAGGTTGAAAAGCCTACCTAAAAGTGAATTTAAAAATGTTATATTTACTTTCTGTTTTTTATCTTAACTTATTTATAAATGGAATTTTGTCTGTGTGTGTGTGTGTGTGTGTGTGTGTGTGTGTGTATAGTCTCCGAAACGGCTGAACCGATTTTCTTAAAAATTCTTAAAAACTCACACAGTTGGACTATAAGCGTCTGTGAGTGTTCTTAGCTAGGTTTTGTAAATATATAATTGAAAAAATCGGGTTATAGGAGTGGTCTGATTTTAATCAAATTTGATCCCCTCATAGACAAAGACATAAGAAACGATATTCAGATGTTTCAATGTTGTATTTCTTATACAATAGTGCAGTAAAATCGATAATATATATTTATAAAAGGCAAGATGTTTGTGCGTGTGTATTTATCTGCCTGCATGTCTTTTATACAAATCCACAATTTTTATCCGATTCTCACCAAACTTCAAAATTTGACTTACATCCATTCATTTTTCTTTCAGTCTACGGTTTCGCTTTAACTGGAAACAGCTATTGCTTTTTAGTCTTTCGTGCCAACGTCCAAAGAGTCTGGGCTCCAGGACCATGGATTAGTTTTAAAGCTTTCATTACACCCGAGCAACTCCGGGCTATACTGCTAGTAGAAATATAAAAACATTAATCGATTGGAATACATAACAATCAGTCAGCTAAGTGATACACGCAGGACGATCATGTCTTTTTCAATCCATGATTGATTAGGGAGAAGATTTTTCCAATTTTTCCGCAGTAGGTTGCCATTTTTTTCTGCGGTAGACTGGTTGACAAAGGCTATAGAACCCAATCTGCTCTGCTATTCAAGTCAGTCAGTTAAATGCCATGCTGGAAACATACTTAGGCGATTATGTCTCTCTCGATTCCTGACCGAATAGGCACAATTTTTTCGCAGTAGATTGCCATTTCTTTCTGGGGTAGAGTGGTTGCCAACCAAGGCTATAGAATCAGATCAGTCCTATTATTTAACCCATAGCTGGTGGGGGGAGAATGGATGGATTAATATATTATCCAAAGGTCTTTGCGAGTAAGTGAATGTAACGAATTCAACTGAAATTCGAACTCGGCTCTCCGATTTCTCATTCCGAGCCAATATCCATTGCACCACAATGCAAATACAACGACTACAAATTTTTTTTATAGAATGATAAAAATGGTTGATAAGCCGTAAAAAATAAAATCACTGAGACAGTAGCGCCACGTGTGCTTTGTTAATCGTGCTTATTAAGCACGTTTAAAAAATGTGTGGGTCGTGTAATTGTCATCAACACGGAAAAATGATAATCGGAGATTACAAGTTTAAATTCAGACTATTGTCGTTGAGATAGTCATGAATCCGTCTATTCTCCCACCAGCTATGGGTTAAATAGCAGGATAGTTTTAGCAATCTAGTCTCAGCCGACAACCAATGCGAAAAATGAAAAAGACTTAATTCCAAACCAGGGAGAAAACATCGTGAACCCACTCCATCATATTTTGAAGAATGTTATGGCATTCATTTTTTATCACATGACATTAAAAATAGAGTAACCGGATTTAACTGTCAGTTTAGGGCTGCGAAACCTTCAGAGACACTTCTATGATTTCTTTAATATCGAGCAAAATATAGCGCTAAAATATTTACCTCAAATCAATGAGACAAAAACCCTAGATGAATGTATGTAATTTTGTTCTAATGTTCATATAATACTATCCTCAAGAGCCCCTCAATGTAGACGATTGCTGAATGAGGGGTATAGACGCAAAAGGAAGTACAAGAAAGTGAACATTACTAGGATAAGAAGAATAGATATGTGCGCTGTGTGTAGAGGTACTTAGGGACTTTGTTTTAACTCATATCAATATGTATTTGTCTATAATTCTGATATGGGGTAATATTTAGAGGATTTACATAATTTGGTCTATTGTCTCCATCTTTATTGCCACTTGTACGACGTTTCGGCCGTTGCACGCTTCAGCTTTCTTCGGGTGCTTGGAATTTCGAGCCGATCCCTTTATTACAATCACTGGGGTATATCATCCTCATTTCTTGTATAAAACCTCGATTGGAAGTCAGGATTTATCTCCCTCTAGCCCTGCAATTTACTTGTTCACAACGACAGTATCCTGGTATTAAACTCGTTACTCTAAGACTCAAGTCAGGAACTAACCAACGTCTGTATCCACTGGGCCATGTATCCTAAAAGATGAAGACAATAGTCCGAATAATGTAAATACAGTCGCATCAATATGATATTGTATTTAATGCTCTTTTAAGAGTTGCGGGGTTTATTACGTACAAGGTAAAGAAAATTAAAAATAGTTTACTAACATATTAGGCGGCCTGCTTTCATCAATAAATATAAAACAATCATGACGGTGTGTTCAAGAACGTGATTGATTTTCCACATTTCTATAATGTCTGTCGAAAGTGTTATATGATATTCTTCATGAAAAACCAAGCCTACTTCTAATACTCCTTGAACTGGCGAGTTTATCCGCATATATAACGAACTTTATTAATCAGACATCAGACAAAGATATTTTTGAGCAATCTTTGTGTGTTTACATAACTACATCAGTGGTTATCTCGACGGTTTAATAAAAATTAAAACCTATTGCAATAATTCAAATATATTCTTTGAGGGCTAAATCTTAGTTTTAACTGGAAGAAATATAACAAACTTGAATCGCGTCAGTATTTGAAAATTTTCAGCCGCCATTACTATTTCAGACAATGCTTTTATTTGATGAAAAAATAGGAATATCTTTTTAATTTTAAGGTATATATATATATAATGAATTATTTTTACCGATACTCGTATTTAAGTAGATATTCTGTTTTTAATTAAACAGTATTTTTATATTTATATCTACCGGCCTAATTATTTACGATAATTTTTTTTATTACGAAAATGCGTGCTACCTAGCAGGAATCGAACCTGCGACCCCTATTACATAGGGGAAGCATACCATTTGACCTGGTACCGTCTTGACCACTCGACCATGGATAGCCTCTTGATCAGACGAGGATTTATCATGCTTATATAACACAATTTTCGATTTTACCGAAAACAAGCATATCTGCTCTGAAATGTATCGTAATGTCAACAAATTTAAACATGTTACAGAAATTAACGAATTTTAACGAAACTTGGTTATAAGCAGCCGACAATTTGTAATGAATTATTTTGAACATTATTTTTACCGATACTCGTATTTAAGTAGATATTCTGTTTTAATTAAACAGTATTTAATATTTATATCAAAATAATTCATTACAAATTGTCGGCTTCTTATAACCAAGTTTCGTTAAAATTCGTTAATTTCCGTAACATGTTTACATTTGCCTGGGAGATGATGTTGCTGTTTTTATTCTTTTAAATAATTATAATATATAATTGACAATATTCTTGTTTTGGTCAACTGGGGTTGTATATTCCTTTATATTGTTATAATATATATATATATATATATATATATATATATATATATAGAATAAAAATTGTGAGAAACAGTATTTAATGCACATATTGGTAGATTTGTAAATGTGCAGAAAGGATACTGGCGAGAAAATACTTTCTGGCTCGACAAAGGGACCCGACACTGCCGAGCAGTAGTTGTAGTCATTGGTTTGATCTAGTCGTTCTACTTGATGTCGGCTATGAAAGTGAGACCAAGGCGGCGCAAGGTATTGCTCTCTGGTGAGAGTTAGAAGAAAGTTTCTTCTTCTTCTATATGCCCTGTACCTTCATTACGTAGGCGATCATGGCTTTCCCTATCCCTGGTGGCTCTTAGCACGCCTTCTCCTGTTCTGTCATTCACCTGATTAGGTCCTTCAAATATGTTATCCGTTGCTTTCCCCTGTCTCCTTTTCCCTCTATTTGGCTTGTTAGTATCAAATTCTCCAAGCCCTCCTTCCTCATTGCGTGGCCCAGGAACTTCAACTGTCTCTTTCTGATGCTCAGTATTAATTTCCTTTTTGTTTCCATCATTTCCAAAACCTCATCATTGCTCACATACCCAGTCCATGAGATTCGCAGCATCCTTCTGTAGAAGAACATGACTGTGGTTAAAAGAGAGAAGCTTTGTTTTGGAAGCATTAAAATTAACGAGCTATTTCTTGACCCCAGTCCATCAAAGAGGAGATATCCTATTCAAGAGCAGCAGAGAGATTGAGACGGGAGTAAAAAGTGGGGTCGTCAGAATAGATGCCTACTTGTGAACTAATCATTGGATACATCCGGACGATCATTGATGAAGATCAGGAAAAGAGTATAATCAAGGAAAGAACCTTAAAGAGG
This sequence comes from Ascarosepion bandense, assembly GCA_037127315.1. Lineage (NCBI taxonomy): Eukaryota > Metazoa > Mollusca > Cephalopoda > Sepiida > Sepiidae > Ascarosepion > Ascarosepion bandense. The sequence continues at coordinate 1,200,270 of JBBBDQ010001196.1, forward strand.
CACCCGCGTTCGTGTGATAGTATCTGGAAACATGCCCGTTGAATATGACTTTCATTACGCGATTTGACTAGAACGAGTGGATTAGAACGAACAAGCGTACATTTATATCCCAACTCTGCAGCTTTTGCAAAAGATCAACATTCCAAATGTTGTCAAACGCTTTGGAAATACCCTGGGCAACAATTAAGCATTCCCATTCTTATCAAGAGCCTGGTATATGTATTCGGTGATGGTCGTTTGCATATTAGCGGTAGACCTGGAAAAGCGGAAACCATACGGTTTGTCAGAGAATAGGTTGTCGGATGTGAGATACTCCACCACTTCAGCATTAATAACAGCCTCGAACACTTTGCCAAAAATCGATAAAAAGCTGATCGTGCGATAAATAGAAGGGTTTTAGAGTTTTCCAGACTTTTTAAAGACAGCCTTTTCTTCTTTTCTTCTTATTGGCTGGCCGAAGCAAAGGATTGCTGGCCGCCTTGAAAAGTTTTGCGCAGTAATAATACAGAAAGAACCATTCTGTTTTCATTTAGAATTATCAACTAGGCAATAAATACTAAAAATGGTATGAAATATATCATTTTTTTTAAACTGGGGTGGCCTAATAATTATGGCTGGTAGTATATATATATATATATATATACGAGTGAGTATAGAATGAGGAGAGAAAAAAGAAAATTTTTTTTCCGTCCAAAACATTAATTTAAAACAGTGTTCGATATATGATGTATAGAGCAGAGAATACAATCATATGTTTGTTTCAGTGTTTGGATTTAAACAATTCCTCAGCTGAGGAATTATGTACATGTTCTAAAACATAATTTGTACATGTACTAAAACATAATTTATAATAAATAAATAAATAAATATATATATATATATATATATATATATATATATATATATATATATATCTTTAAACACGTCTCGAAAAACCCACCGAGTATAAACGCGGCGGGAAAAATGAAAACAAAAAAAGAAACGAACTGAGCGCTTGAACATTAGTCAAATATATATATATATATATATATAATACAAATGTGCACTGGTCTAATCTTATTATGACCAAAAACTAAGTCACTAAACAATCAATATACAGTCGCGGGAATAAAAGAAGGAACTATTATGTAAATTTTTGTAACTTTGTATAATATTTATGCATTACACCCTTATCTTTATTCGGTAAAAATTTCATTGCTAATCATGAATTACTTTTTAAGTAATACACATATTTATGCCTGTGTTTTTTTCCATTCCATTCCTTATATTATGAGCGCTACTATATATATATATATATATATATATATATATCATCTATTTTAGAAAAATATTTTTTATGTTTGTGTGTGTGAAATTTCACACACACAAACACACACACACACACGCACACACATATATGTGCGTGTGTGTGTAAAATTTCAGATATACCTCAAAATGTTTTTGTAAAATTATATATACAAATACACACACACACACACACACACACACACACACACATATATATATATATATATATATTCCCCAATGCTGTTTTTTATTTATTTCCCGCGATCGTTCGTTCTTTCTTTCTTTCTTTCTTTCTTTCTTTCTTTTTTGTTCTTACATCTTTTATTTCATTTGTTCTTTTTATGCTTGACTCTCTTTTCTGATGTTAAACTTCTTTGCCTCTTTCTTAATTTATATATTTTCTGCTTCTTTTTTTTTTTACAGTTTTTTCTTTCATTCATTTTTTTTTATTCTTTCTTTCGTTCTTTCGCTCTTTTTCTTTCTTTCTTTCCTTCTTTGTCTTTTCTTTCTTTCCTTTTCTCTTGATTTTTCTTTTCGCTAAATAAATTTTCATCAAGATAACCAGTCTTTTTTTTACTGCGTTTTGTATTACATTTTCTTTAATATATCATTTAATACTATCATTATCATTTAGCAGTACCTAAGAATTCGGGTGCAAAGGAATGTGAACCCCACCGAACAATCAGCTTAAAGAACCACATAAAAACTCATCGTCTGCATTCTGATGAACAGAGCGCACAACAGAATCGGGCCAGAGATAGGATGAGGACAGAGCAGGTTCGTTAAAGACAGCGGAACAAGGAATGCGATATTCATGCTCACAAGGCTATTAGAAAGAGCAATACAAATGCAGAAGGACCTTGTTAGAGATGCTCGGCAGCCTCGACATATCCCGATAATAAGGATAATCAAGAACTGACATTGGCAGCGACCCGCTGGCATACGGTCATGAAACGAATTCAGCAGATATACAAAAAAAGGGCACATGAGAGAGTTGTTTTCTCACATGATCTATTCAACCTGTACAGCAAAACAATTCCGAGAGAGCTAAAATACGTGCCAGGACTCGTCATTGGCAGTCACAGTGTCAACAATATTACTTGTGAAACACTGTTCCTCATGCTTGCTTCCCTGATAGCTACAATCTCCAAAAGTTTAATCGCAAAGTCGATTGTCATCTTCTATCTCATTAACTCCCACTTCTCTATTTCCTTTTCTTCAAAATCACCTGTACTATTTACTTTTTTCTTTTCTTTCTTCTCTCTCATCTTACTGTAACCCCCTGCGCACCAGTGGCAGTACTGCCTTGCTTTGAGTGAAACGCTTACATAAAAAAGTATTTCCTTTAATAATGAAATTTCATTTTTTTTTCTTCTCTTTTCTTTTTTCTTCTTTTTCTATTTCTTCATTTTTCTTATTTTTCTTTTTCTTTTTCTTCTTCTATTTCATTTCTCTTCTTCTTTTTCTTCTTTATTATTTTTCTTCTTTATTCTTCTTCTTGTTCTTTTTATTCTTTTTTCTTTTTCTTGCTCTTCTTCTTTATTCTTCTTTTGTCTTTTTCTTTTTTTTCTTCGTTTTTTCTTCTTTCTATTCTGCTTCTTTTCCTTCTTTAGTCTTTCTCTACTTTATTATTAAATGTGCCAGGTAATATTGAAACTAAATCTTCCAATTGTGCGTGCATTAAATACTTTTGACACATATGATCGGGTGCTTCTGGTATATATCTCGGGTTTACTCGACAAAATCCAAAGTAGGATCTGTAATGTAATCGGTCACGATTTGGCGGCTCACCTTTAATCAAATTCTCACCGGCAGGATGTTGCTTCCATCTGTGTTTTCCACAAATATTTTCAACGGGTTATTCATTAGTATCCCGCTCACATGCGTGCGACGATTTTGGAAACTAGTTCCCGCCACTTTTACTATCAAAATAGGCAAATGTAACCGCACTTTTCTTCAATACGGCTGTGAATGCTGGACAATATCATCGAAAATAAGGACAAAACTGGAAGCGGCCGAAATGTGGTTCTACAGAAGAATGCTACGGATATCGTGGACTGAGCATACAAGCAACGACGAGGTGTTAGAAAGAATGGCAACAAAAAGGAAATTGACGCTGAGCATCAGGAAGAGACAACTGAAGTTCCTGGGACATGCAATGAGGAAGGAAAGCCTGGAGAACCTGATACTGACTGGTCAGATAGAAGGAAGGAGAGACAGAGGAAGGCAGCGGATAACATATTTGCAGAGTCTGATCAGGTGGATGACGGAACGGGGGTTGCCAGGAGCAACAGGAGCAAACATACTAAGAGCCACAAGGGATAGGGAGACGTGGAGATCCATGATCGCCTACGTCCTGAAGGGACAGGGCACATAGAAGAAGAAGAAGAACCGCCACTTCTTATCTATCAGTTTGTTTACGAGCACCTTGTGAAACACTGTTCCTCATGCTTGCTTCCCTCATAGCTACAATCTCCAAAAGTTTAAGCGAAACTTCAATTGCCATCTGTTACCTCCTATATTCCCATATTTCTTTATTGTATCTCTTTAACTCTCACTTTTCTATTACCTTTTCTTCAAAATCCTCTGTACTGTTTACTTTTTCTTTTCTTTCTTCTCTCTAATCTTACTGTAACCCCCTGCGCACCAGTGGCAGTACTGCCTTACTTGGGGTGAAACAATTATACAAAATTAAAAAAAAAAACTTTCTTCCCGCCTTTTTCTTCTATTGGTTCTATACTTTTTCACCTACCTTTCTTACTTCCGTTCCATTCTTCTTCTTCTATGTGCCCTGTCTCTTCAGGACGTAGGCTATCATGGTCCTCCACGTCTCCCTATCCCTTGTGGCCCTTAGTATGTTTTTTTCTGTTAATCCTGGCAACCTCCGTTCCGTCATCCACCCTACCAGGCCCTGCAAATATGTTATCCGCTGCCTTCCTCTGTCTCTCTTTCCCTCCACCTGGCCAGTCAGTATCAGGTTTTCCAAGCTCTCCTTCCTCATTTCGTGTCCCAGGAACTTCAGTTGTCTCTTCCTGATGCTCGGTATTAATTTCCGTTTCATTATCGACTTCAATTCGTTAGTTTTTGCTTTTATTTTTCAGCACATAGTAATTGTTTAGACATGTCTTTGTATATCATTTTACCATCATATCTCCCACATACAAAATTTCTCATTGAAGAAACGATTTATTCTGTTTATAACAACCCTGTCTATTCTACAAATATTTTCATGACTTCTGCTCCGACAAACTTAAGTCACTAGTGCTCCTGCCACAAGAATTTACTCGTGCAACCAGACTGGCAACAAGGTCCCACCCATTTACAGTTAGATCAACCAAATGCAGCCGACAATTCTACTCCATCAGCTTCTTTTCTCGCGATACCCGCTTATGGAACTAACTTCCCTATACTTGCTTTCCTGACGGCTACTACCATCAGGAATTT
>JBBBDQ010001196.1:1210000-1292500 GCA_037127315.1 Ascarosepion bandense
TAGATATAGGAAATGTCAGAAGGAGGGTTATAGACGGGTTAGGCAGATGGGAAGAATGTTTGTGAGAATGGATGCGAGTTAGTGTGTTAGGAGGTGTCTATTGACCTTACATTAAAACTCCTGGAGATTATAGGTGTCGGGAAACAATCAGATGGAAGGGAATTCCACAGTCGGGAAATGCGAGAAAAGAAGCTGTTGTAGTAGAAACTGCGGCTACATTTTATCGGTTTCACTGTAAAAGGGTGGGACCTAGTTGCTAATCTAGTATCTCGTGCAAATTCGTACCTAGGGGGCACCAGTTATCTAAGTTCATCGGAGCAGAAGCCGTGAAAGTATTTATAGAAGAGGCACAGGGAAGCCACGTCACGCCGGTGAGAGAGAGACTGCAGCCGGTCTGCCAAGTCGGTATCGATCACGTTACAGACTCTCCGTTGGATTTTGTCAAGAACCCCGAGGAGAATAGCAGGGGCATCCGACCGGTAGATTTATATATGTGCAAGATAGATTCAGTCGGAAAAAAACTTCCGGGCCCTGCACAGAGAACCAAATTTCATAAGAGCGGATTTAGCAATGGATTTGATATAGCTTCACTTCGGTGATCGTATGAAAACCGGTGTTTCAAAGTGATGTGAATTTATTTATTCACAGTGTGTATTATGCCTACATACCTTAGCAATTAAGAAAACTTAATAAATATAAGTTTCCTTCAGGTTTCGAAGCTTTTATTTGTGAAGCAATTGTTTAATCAGATTTCCCTTTCACAGACAGAGTCAAATCACAGAAAGGTACTATTTACCCTCTTTGTTTCAGCAAAAGTCACTAAACATTGGTTCGTGAAATTGATGACATGCCAAGTGTGCGTTTGATCTTTTTGTACCATATCTCAACCAAAACAAATACCGTTGACAGAAGTTTTAAATCTACCTGCAGCGATAAGTTAATAAGTAGTATTTATACGACTAAAAATCATTATTAACTTTAGATATTCTTACTAGTTTTACATAGTAAAAGGTGACGCAGGTTCGAAGCTTCCTGAAAATTTCATTTTCTTTACTAATTTTGTTTTCGGATACGCAGGCCGACAAACGTAACACAGAAACACAATTCGAACTGAATAAAAACAGAGTATATTTCAACATATATACACCTCAAGATAGACAGTGGCAATTATCCCAACAACACAGACACATATCGCTAGACACATATGAACAGTCATCCAAGAATATATATATTACATGGAAAAATGCGCGTGTGAAATGTAATATTCTTAATATTATATTAAACCTGAAAAAGAACAGGACAACTTATTAAACCTGAAAAAGAAAAGGACAAGATATTCTAGTGAAGTAAAAAATTAAAAAATTATTACTTATAATATTGATTTCACATTTTATTTTTAGCTGTAATATTTTAAGTAACTCCTTTGTTTTTTAAATGGCGTTTTTTGTTTCTTACCAAGGCCATTGTACTTCGATGAAAATCAGATAGCAGAATGACTATTATAGTGCATACACGTCTTTTAACTACCAAATTTCCACTCTGTGTTCGCTCGTCCGAAAGAATAAGACCGCTTTCTGGGATTGGCGGCTTTGTTTGACAGTGCCAACTTATACGAACGGGTGAATGCCGCACTATGTATAGGTATAGATAATAAGGGCGTGAACGTTTGTGTTCTGATCATGATACTCGTGTTCAAATATCAGTGTCTTCTATTTTTCAGGCAGGTGACTTTGTGCCTTGTGGTACAGTGGATATCGGCTCGGAACGAGAAACCGAGGAGCCGAGTTCGAATTCCAATTGAATCCATTGTATTCACTTTCGCGCAAATACCCTTGGGAAAGGTATTAATCCGTCTCTTCCTTCCAGTTATGGGTTAAATAACGGGACAGATTGGGTTCTATAGCCGTGGCTGGCAACCAGTCTACCGCAGAAAGCAATGGCAACCTACTACGGGATAATCTTCTGCCCAGTCAGTCATGTCTCTTTTGAGACATGATCGCCCAAGCGTGTATCACGTATGGCACTTAACTGACTGACTGATATATGCAGACCCCTGTCAACCGAAATATTTAAAACCATAATGAAAATAAACATTGAGAAATCAGAAAAACAAAAGAAAATTAAAACCCACCTTACAAAAAATATTTTTCTTCAAGGAACGTCAAAATACTTCAAAGTGAAAAAAATCAACCGCAGTGAAATGGATGTAATTATGACGTGTAGGTTTGAAACTGTTATTGAAAATTGTACCACAAACAAACCACACACACACACACATCAAGCAAAAACAAAACACATATACCCATATATACAAGTACAAATAGTTGCAAATATATACACTTACGTATGATAAGAGAAGAACGTGACTCATTGAAAGATTCCAGTAACTTACATAGGGTAGGTGGCAGGGGTAAGCGATGTCGTGGGGTCGCTGTTGGAGGAATGAAATAGAAAGCCGACTGAGACAACATTGTCCCTTTGAAGGTGTCCCCGCCTAATGTCTGTCACCGGTCGACTCTCAGTTTTTGTTTTATGTTTATTTTTTTATTCTTTTCGTAGAAATGGAGGTGATTGGGTTTTGATCGTGCTTTTGCGGTCATAGTATTCAAATTCGGTTGGGTGGATCAGAGGAAGATAACAGCAGGCCTTTTGTGGAATTCGAAAGTCTCGTCTCTCATGTTAAAAATAGAGTCAATAGTAATCAGGTTCGCGGCCCGGTCAAAATGCCTTCGCGGGCCTGATCCGGCCTGCGGGCCATAGGTTACCGACCCTTGCCCTAGAAGATGGGTTTGCTCGGAAAATGTGTAGTGAATAATTCGAAATGAAATGCCAATCTATATTTTTTAGGCTACTGTGTTGCTTATTGAAAGTTTTGTCTGGTTGAATATAAATAGAGTTTGAAATGATTTGAAATACTGGAAAATAATTGCGACATTTTAATTTACTTCGTAACTGTGAGTAACCTTTTTAATTTTATTGTTTAGCTAAAACGGAAATGTCATATTTGAATGTTCAGAGAGAAAATATTGCATATATTAATTTGTATCTATTAATGTCATGAGGCAAGTCGTGTTCTGAACTGAACAGTTCCCGACCGAACTTCTTTGCAAAAATGTTTGAATACTTGGTTCGATTTGAGGAAGGGTGTCGAGCGGGAGAACATTTTGGCTTTTCAGTATAACCTCGTCTGTTCTTATCTGTAAATGTTTGTATCTTAAACTAAACATAATTGGCTATCTTTGCGTGTCTGTCAATAAATTCATTTATCTATTTCAATGTTTGTTTATCTATCTCACTATGTTCATATCTATCTTTGTAGTTCCGTTTCTATTTCTCTCTCTCTCTCTCTCTCTTTCTCTTTTTTAATATATATATATATATATATATATATATATATATAAGTATGCGGTGTAGATATAGAAGAATCCAAAAGAGTATCCTGTACATACAGTGGTAGGATAACTCTTTAAGAGAGCTCTAAATATATATGTATATAAATACATATAGAGCAAATATAAGAAAATTTAGGCAGACACGTTATTTCATGGTAAATTTCAGGCGAACCATCATCAGCTTCCGTCTTTATTGTACAGGAGATTTTACACCTATATATATATATATATATATATATATATATATATATATATATATATATATATATATATACAGTTAAATATAACAGACAATGAATGTCTATTATGTTTAATCATGAGCCGTTATAAACATAGTTTTTTTAATTTAATTTCAGGTGTAAGTAACGAGAAAAATTCTCCAACAGTTGGATATATTTTATTATGCTGGTTCTAAGCTTTTGGTTCACATGAGCCATCTTCCTTCAGAGATTTTACAGGGATGTTAACATAAAGATATTCAGAACTAAAGATGATTTTATCTTGTATTGACATAAAGCATTGCTATGCAACGATGACAGACACCGAATAGCAAACGCAGTTTGTAAATTTGTAATGTAGTTCTATGACGTCACACCGCTTGAGAGACATAGATGTTAACAGAACCATGTTTCTAAATGCAAAGTAATGTGCTGTACCCAATTTGAAATTGGATTTTATTAAATATGGTTTGTTTTGATTTAATGTAGACGGCCTCCAATACATCTTGTCTTTATTTTCACCTGAAATTAAAGCCAAAATACGATGTTAAGAACGGCTCATTATTAAGCATAATAGACATTCATTGTCGTTTATATTTAACAGTATATGTTTAGAAAATTATCTGCTGCCTCGATACACTAAATATTTATAAATATATATGTGTGTGTGTGTGTGTGTGTGTGTGTGTGTGTGTGTGTGTGTGTGTGTGTGTGTGTGTTTCAAGGCTTTATCCTAGGACATACGCTTTCCTGATTTGCAATCGGTTTCCAAATAGGCATCTATGCTGATGATACTAGCATTTGCCCCCTGTCTTAATAAGAAGTCTGTCAATTCTGACAAAGTAAACCAGCTCTTGATAAGGACCCCCAATCTGTGGTGAACTGAGATAAGAAATGACTTTTAACTTTTCATGCTTCCAGAATGAAGCTTATTTCCTTTAACCACCATATAGAAATGTTCCATCAGTATAGAGCACGCTAGTCTCCCAGAAAGCAATGTATGGCGTCATCTCGGCCTCACTCTCTCAGCTTAAGTGGAATGATTACATCGAATCCATACTGCCAGGAGTATTAGATCACAGTGTCGGGCTGGGAAGTTTTCTCGTCAGAATCCATTTTACACACAGTTTTTTAATCGTTTTATCTAAAGCAAGGCGGTACCGTCAATGGTGAGCAGTGGGCTACATAAGATAAGAATGAAAGTTTAAGCAAGGGGAGAGCAGAGGGAAAGACGAACCAGTTACTGGGTGTGTCAGAGAAGGATGGGGATACAAATGTGAAGACATTTACGAGGGTAAAGTAGGAAAGGAAAATAACAAGATACACGAAGTTATGGGGAGAGGACGTGGGAAGAGATGAGAATTGATGTTGCATTTAAATTCGTGGAGATTGTAGCTCTCAGGGAAGCAAATATACGAAAGGGAGTCCCACAGGTGGGAACTGCGAGAAAGGAAGCTGCATTTAGTTTATTTAACTGTAAAAGAGTAGGACATTGTTGTCAGTCTGGTTGCTCGAGTAAATTCTTGTGGAATCTATCTATCTATCTATCTATCTATCTATCTATCTATCTATCTATCTATCTATCTATCTATCTATACTCTGACTGTTCGCTATCTATCTATCTATCTATCTATCTATCTATCTATCTATCTATCTATCTCTGAATGTTCGCTATCTATCTATCTATCTATCTATCTATCTATCTATCTATCTATCTATCTATCTATCTATCTATCTCTTGATGGTTCTATCTATCTATCTATCTATCTATCTATCTATCTATCTAACTATCTATCTCTGACTGTTCGCTATCTATCTATCTATCTATCTATCTATCTATCTATCTATCTGACTGTTCATCTGACTATTCCTATCTATCTATCTATCTATCTATCTATCTATCTATCTATCTATCTATCTATCTAAGCACCTCGAAGCAGAAGCCATGAAGGTATGAAAATACGAATATACCATTCCCACTCAAAACAGCCAAATTTAACCCTCACTTCTATCCAGAAAGTTTCTTTTCTCCCTCTTACCGCCTATGGAACTCACTTCACTATGCTTGCTTCCCTGAGAGCTGTAATCTCCAAAAGTTTAAATGCAACGTCAATTGTCATCTGTTCCCTTCTTTATTCCCATATTTCTTTTATCCTTTCTTCTACACCCTCTGAACCATGTTCTTCCTTCTTTTTCCGCTATCTACTCATGTAACCCCCCCCCCCTGCGTACTACTGGTAATTATTGCCTTGCTTTTGAGTGAAACGATTAGAAAATAAAACTCTTTTTCTGTTGTCGATTTACACAAACTCATTAGAATGTTACTCGCAGCTTCTATTTGTCCTCCTTGTCTTCAATATACCCTGTGAGTGTTAACATCTCTAATCCCTCTTTTCTCATTATAGCTTCCAGATAATGTTTTATTCTATGTACAATAGTATTTTTTTCTTATTTTCCTCAAAAACAATTTATCTTGCTTAAATGACTACATTCCTGTTGTACCAATTTTTTTCTTCATTTGTGAATAAACTATCCAACATTATGCCAGAGAGAAGGAACGGTATTATGTAACAGTTCAGTACTCGTCTTTGTTTTAAATTATTTTTCCTGTTTCTTCATACTTTAATTACTTTTTGGAAAACGTCTTTCGTAATTCCAATGCCACTTTTGGTGTCATAGTTTCCATTTTTTCTTAAAACATCTTAGTTATTTAAATTTTGATATTGAGGGGATTTTTATATCTCTAATAAATATCCTTTAACTCTCCCCTCTAGTTGTGCAGTAACTGTTCAGCATTCACTTCCTAAGAGAAGGATCGATATGACATAAGGGTTGAGGGGCCCACGTCTTTATGGGATATGACATATTAAAGAAGACTTGCGGTCAAAATAGCATTTCTCTATTGTGTTAATATTTTTTCGCATTTTTAGCACCTGTTGCATTTGTTGCACCTGTTGCAGTTGTTGCATCTGTTACATCTGTTCTGTACATGCTTAAGATTAATGTCAAGTGAAGCTGAATTAATAAAAGGGTAGGTGATAACCTTTTGCGTCCGCTTTACACTAAAGTCCCATTCATTCTGTCATTTATATTTCCTGCTTATTCCATTCGCAAGAAAGGATTTTCCACTCGAACAGTTTCTTCCTTGAAATCGCTACATTGTGAAACAGACTCTCAGCACTTCCGCGAACACTACAATTTTAAACAATTCAAGTCTATGGTCAATGGTTATCTATCTATCTATCTATCTATCTATCTATCTATCTATCTATCTATCTATCTATCTATCTATCCCTGACTGTTTGGCATCTATCTGTCTATCTATTTGTCTATCTATCTATCTCTGACTGTTCGTTATCTATCTATCTATCTATCTATCTATCTATCTATCTATCTATCTATCTATCTATCCTCCATTCTCTCATATAATATCCAATTCCTACTTCCTTCTGTTATGCTTATATCTTGTGTTTCATTCAGTAATTCTTTAGTGGTTCTTGGGCCTTGAAATAAGGTGAAAATCAGTACATAAATATCTCAACTCCATGCTACAGCCTTTTTTGACAGAATAGCAAATGACTGAATCCTGATCAAGTCACACTTCGTCACCTGCTTTAACTACGCAGGCAATTGTAACAAAATGTTATTACTCTTAATGTTATCAGTGACAGGATATCAATGTAAATGCTAAATAAGTGTGTTCATTGCATAATGGCTATTGCCTACTAAAGTAGAATCGACGAGCTGAGTTCAAATTCGGTCCAAGTCTTTGCTTCCACGTTCGCACGAATATCCTTCGAAAAGTAAAAATCCATTTATATGGATCATTGAATGCCGAAATTTCTTCTTCTTCTTCTTCTTCTTCTTCTTCTTCTTCTTCTTCTTCTTCTTCTATGTGCTTGTCTATTCGGGATGATGGCGATCATGGCTTTCCACGTCTCACTATCCCTGGTGGCTCTTAGCACGCCTTCTCCTGTTACACCATGCAACCCTCGTTCCATCATCCACCTGATTATGTCATTCAAATATTTTATCTGCTGCTTTTCCCTGTCTCTTTTTCCCTCTATCTGGCCTGTTAATATCAGGTTCTCCAAGCCCTCCTTCCTCATTGCATGTTCCAGAGAGTTTAGCTGTCTCTTCCTGATGCTCAGTATTAATTTCCTTTTCGTTTCTATCCTTTCTAAAACCTCATCATTGCTCAGATGTTCGATCCATTATATCCGCAGCATCCTTCTGTAGAACCACATTTCAGTTGCTTCAAATTTTTCATTCATCTTTGATGATATTGTCCAGCATTCACTGCCACATTGAAGAACCGACATCCCATAGCAATCCAGTACTCTCTTTCTAGTTTCTAGCGAAATCTTCCTGTTTCTTTAGTGTTTTTATTCTAAATTGGGGGCTAGCCATTTTCTCATAATTATGACGCTAACAGGTGCTACCACACCGGGTCTGGGTGAACTTGGGACAACAGCAATTAAGAAGTGTTTCTATGTTTCTGAGAACTTCCAATTTAACGATCAGAGGCCTTGCTTCTGGATGTAATTCATCGTCATAACCAAAACGAGCATATTATTCTCTCGTATATATATATATATATATATATATATATATATATATACACTGCCGTCCATAATTTTAGGCTACCCCAATGTTTTAAAAAAATCTATTATATTTCATACTATTTTTTAGTATATATTGTCAAGTGAATAATTGTAAATGAAAATAGAATGGTTCTTTTGTTAATACTGCACAATAACATGTCCATCAAAGGAATTAATATATATTTAATAATTACCTATATTTCAGTTTCATCAATGAAAAAAATGAAGAAAATTTATGGTGATTCGGACGAGTTCATAATTGCTTCCATGCCTTGTAAAATTTTGCAAATGAATAATAACAAATGAATCATTCTATTTTCATTTAGAAAAATAGTATGAAATACATCATTTCTTTTAAAACAAACTTGGGTGGCCTAATAATTATGGCCGGTAGTGTATATATATATATATATATATATATATATATATATAAGACTGTCTGTCTGTATGTCTTTTATACAAATCCAAAATTTTTATCTGATTCTCGCCAAACTTCACACAAATATTTTTGGGACTTCCGGTCAGGTCATGAGTTACTTATTTTTTTCGATTTCCCACCGATATTAGAAATCGATACTTCAATATCCGATAAGGTATTATCAAGGTCAGGATTTTTTTGCTCCAGAATTTGCTCTAACTTGATAAAATTATAGTTTTTAGCCTCATTTTCCCTGCTATCGGAAAACGATACACCCAATATTCTATCGAATCTGATCAAAAACCGATATTCAGCCATCAATATGATTCATTTTCTCCAATTTTACTCCCGATGGGTACGATAAGTTTTCATGGACTTACTTAAATTAGTTTCTCCTTGGATGACTTATTTGACTCCGATATCGGAAATCGATACCTCGATATCCTATCGGGTCTGATCAAAATCAGGTTTTCAGCTCTAATATTTTGGTTTTTGCTTCGAGTTTTGCTCTAAGTGGGTATAATTGTAATTCTTAGTCTCAGCCATGATACTGTTTACTCAGAGAACTTATTTAGCCTTCAAAATTCAGTTTGCGACAGAAGACTTATTTGACATCGATACCAGGAAATCAAAGTTTAACTTACATCTATTCATTTTTCTTTTAATCTACAGTTTCGCTTTGACTGAAAAAAAAACTATTGCTTTTTAGTCTTTCGTGCCAACATCCAAAGCGTTTGAGTTCTAGGACCATGGATTAGCTATAAAGCTTTCATTACACCCGAGCAACGCCGGGCTATGCTGCTATATATATATATATATATATATATATATATATATATATATATATATTACTTAATGAAAGTGAGTTATTTTTCTTTTTAATTAACTACTGTGTATATAAAAATGTAATTTTAAATTATTTCTTGTTCAAAAAGAAAAGTTAATCTAATTAGATATCTATTAAATGTTCTGTAAAGCTACTTTTACTTTTTCTATTATGTAATAACAAGAAAAGAATTTTAAAAAAATGCTTACCTTCTGATTAAAAAACTTCTTTTGAAAAAAAAAGTCATTGTTCTCTCAGATTAAAGATGGTTAAATTTCTTGTGAAAAATAAAGAAATCTAAAAGATCAGTGAAGGATATACAAAATGGAACAATTCCAAGAAAAGTTTCAGCTTTAGAAGTGTCTAATTTTTGATCGAGTTGAAATTTCAAGAAACGAAAGTTCATGTAAAAACATAAAGGCTGAATCTCGTTTTGAAGTATTTATAGGTTATCAAAATTTGAGAACAGATGATATGCGGGAAACCGCTGGAAAATGTTACCACTAAAACGATATTATCTTCTTCAAACTCTTTTGATTCTAAGTTGAGAAATTTAATGTAGTTAAAAAAAAAAAACTATCAAAAAAAGAGAGACAAAACTTCAAAGCTGTAGACAATTGGTTGAATTGATTTCAATTCAATTATCTTTATCATGCGACAACAACTGATGAAAAGTTCTCGGTGCAAACCATTCGATTATCTGGGTAATTACTAATTCTAGGTTTGTTTGTCACCAGATCACAAAGACGTGATCGTTGTAATAGTACGCGAGGCAAGAACTTTGAATTTTGCTTGTATATGGCAGCGAATGCTGGAGAACCTCCTAAAAGATGAAGGAGAGACTACAGAATGATGCTGGTTATACCATGGACCGAACATGTAAGCAACGACGATCTTTTGGGGAGAGTGGAAAGTGATCTTTTACGAAAACACAGGCTCAATGTATTAGATGCTGACTGTAATGGGTGTGATCATATGAAATTAAATGCTACTTCGGTTAACAGAGGTGGCAGTATAATGGAACGAAAATGCATAAAAAAATGTTAATCGCCAAATCAACGAGACATGTGCCGAGTGAGAAAGGGAACAGAGGCAATGAAGGTATGCAAACGAAAACTAAACTACAAGACCTCCTAAAAAAAGTAGTTGAAGAAAGTCGAAAGAAAGGACTACAAATAAACTACAAGAAAACCTAATGTGTGGTCATCAGCAAACGGAGGAGCCCAAAATGCCAAATATAGCTTGGGGATGCTAAAATCAAGCAAGTATAAAGATTTAAGTACTTGGAAGGTGTTGTAACGAAAGACGGAAAGTGCGACACTGAAATACGAAGGCGAATCGACATGGCCAAGGACGCATTCCAGAAGCTGAGTAGATGACAGGAAAATTTCACTAGAAACGATGAAGAGAGTATTGGATTTCTATGTGATGTCTGTTCTTCAATATATGTGTTGAGAGAGTGGGGAGAAAAAGTAATTGTGACTTAAAAATGAATTGTTCAATGAATTAATGTAAGAATAATTTCTCTCTTTTATGAAAAAGGAAGTTTACCTGTGTTCTGTAGACTATGACAAGGCGTTCGACAAAGTACGCCACAAGGAATTGATAGCAACCTCGACATATTTGGCAAGGATATCAGAGTAATAAAGAACCTCTACTGGCAGCAAACCGCCTGCATACGGACAGAAAACGAATTCAGCAGATATACAAAGATAGAAAGGGGCGTAAGAAAAGGATATGTTTTTTCACCAAACCGCTTTAACTTGTACAGCGAGACTATTCTGAGGACCCTAGAAGTTATGCCAGGATTCGTCATTAGCGGTCACAATCTGAACATAACATACGCAAATGACACAGTACCAAAAGCTGACACGGAAAGAAAACTACAAGACCTCCTAAAAAAGGTAGATGAAGAAAGTCGAAAGAAAGGACTCCAAATACGCTATAAGAAAACCGAATGCGTGGTCATCAGCAAACGGAGGAGCCCAAAATGCCAATTACAGGTTGGGGATACTAAAATCAAGTACAAAAATTTAAGTACTTGGGAAGTGTTCTAACAGAAAGTGCGACACTGATATCCGAAGGCAAAACTGAAATGGCCAAGGACACATTCCATAAGCTGAGCAGAGTATTAAGAGACAAGAAAATTTCGCTAGAAACAAAGAAGAGAGTTCTAGATTGCTATGCGATGTCTGTCCTTCAATACGATAGTGAATGCTGGACAATATTATAATTGATAGAAATGATCAGTAACTTCGACATATTTGGTAAAGACATTAGAGTAATCAAAAACCTCTACTGGCAGCAAACCGCCTGCATACGGACAGGAAACGAATTCAGCAGATATACAAAGATAGAAAGGTACGTAAGACAAGGATGTGTCATTTCACCGGATCTATTCAACTTGTACAGCAAGACTATTCCGAGGACCCTAGAAGTTATGCCACGATTCGTCATCGGTGGACTCAATCTAAACAACATAAGACACGCAAATGATACAGTGTCGATAGCTGACACGGAAAGAAAACTACGCGACTTCCTAAAAAGGTAGATGAAGAAAGTCGAAAGAAAGGACTCCAAACAAATTACAAGAAAACCGAATGTATCGCCATAATGAATGCATAATGAAACGAAAATGCATAAAAAAAATGTTAATCGCCAAATCAACGAGACATGTGCCGAGTGAGAACGAGAACATAGGCAATGAAGGTATGCAAACGAAAACTAAACTACAAGACCTCCTAAAAAATTACAAGACAACCGAATGTATCGCCAAACAGAGGACCCAAAAATGCGAATAACAGGTTGGGGATACTAAAATCAAGCAAGTACAAAAAATGTGAGTACCCTGGACGTGTTTTAACGGAAGACGGAAAGTGCAACGCATTCCAGAAGTTGAGCAGAGTATTAAGAGACAGGAAAATTTCGCTAGAAACAAAGAAAAATGTACTGGATTGCTATGTGATGTCTGTCCTTCAATATAGCAGTAAATGTTTGATAGTATCATCAAGGATGAATAACAAATTTGAAGCAACTGAAACTACGAAGGATGCTGCGAATATCATGGATCGAACAATGATGTTCTTTCAGAGAGGATGAAAACGAAAAGGAAATTAATACTGAGCATCAGGAAGAGACAGCTAAATTTCCTGAGACGTGCAATGAGGAAGGAGGGCTTGGAGAACCTAATACTCACAGGTCACATCGAGGGAAAGTGATGGATAAAGCAGTGGATAACATATTTGTAAGGCATGAGCAGGTGGATGGCAGAGCGGGGTTTGGGTGTGGTAACAGTGGGATAGGGAGACGTGGAAAGCCATGATCGCCTACGTCTTGAAAGGACAGGGTACATAGAAGAAGAAGACGAGCATGCTCTTCAACAGATGTCATTCAGTTAAGTGCCATACGTGATACACGTTTGTGCGAAGATTTTTTCCGGGTAGAAATCTTTTTCCGTAGTAGGTTGCCATTAATTTAGGCAGTAGACTAGTTACCAACCAAGGCTATAGAACCAAATCTGTTATTTAATCTATTGCTAGATGGAAAAGACGGATTAATATATTTCCCAAGTGTATTTGCTTGTAAGTGAATGCAAAGAACTCAAATGGAATTCGAACTCGACTCTCCAATTTCTCGTTCCGAACCACATAGCCACTGCACCACAACGCAATCTAACAGATGTGTAAAGGTTAAAAAAGAAATAAATATAACAGAAAAAGATTTATGACAAAGATCGAATCAAATAAAAAAAGACTTGAAGTAACCGAAATTTGATTCTACAGAAGGATGCTGAGAATACCATATATCTAGCGTGTGAGCAGCGACGAGATTTTGGCGAGAGTGGAAACGAAAAGGAAATTAATGAAAAACACCAGGAAGAGACAGCTGAAGTTTCTGGGACATGTAATGAAAAGGAGTGCTTTAGAATCTGGTACTCACGGGACGAACAGATGGACAGGGGAAAACAGTGCGTGACATACGTGATAGACTTAAGCAAATGGATGACAGAACAGCGTTTAGAAGAAATAAATTATATTAAGAGCAACAAGGACAGAATGAGGTGAGGGTTATGATCGCCGACGTCCTGAAGGAACACGGCGCAAAAATGAAAAAAAGAAGAAGCATAAGTCCGACTCGGATGGTATAGCACAGAACTTTCCGGGACTGAACGAGAGAAATCTTCGGTACCCGCATGTCACCCCACCACCGTCTCACCTATTTTTGTAGAGAGCAAAGAAAAAACAAACCAGTATCGCTTGGTATCGGTACAGCATCAAGAATTTTACAGGAACGTGACGCAGAATCCCATCCAACCGCCCCAGGGTCCTCAATCCAGATATATGTAGTATTTACTACTTATTCTATTCTTCTGTCGAGAGAGAGTGAGAAAAATGGTCTGGTTCGTTTTGCTTTACGGCATATCAATTTTAATAGCTTATTTAATGCTGACAAGATTTTTACAATATATTCGTATGAATAGAATATGTATGCTTTGTAAAACATCAACTTGTAAATCATGTTTCATTCACTTATGTTTGTAAAGAGTCTTGTCGAGAGTCAGATGCATTACTGGTGTGTGTATATATATATATATACGATTAGCACTCTGGAAGAATGGTAGACTTTGAAAAACAGTAGCTACTCTAGCACTCTGGAAGAAACAGTAGCCACTTGAGCACTCTGGAAGAATGGTAGACTTTGAAAAACAGTAGCTACTCTAGCATCTAAGCATCTTAGAACACTCTCAGATATTGGGCATGTGTATAATGATAATGTACACGCTAAAAAGTCTCCCTCCTTCTACCGAGTACCCATAGCTCAGAGGTAAAATCGCCGACTGAGGCCAATTTGATCGTGTTTCAATCCTGGGTAAAAAGCAATCGGATGTCTAATCGTACTGATGAACTGCAAAACAGATCTGTCTGCGAATGACTACATATATTGCTGTTATTATTTTTTTTTTTTCAAAAATGTATTGTCAGTAACATTTCTATCTTCATAAATATATTGCTGGTAATGTTTTCTTCCCCAAAACTGTATTGCTGGAATTTTCACTGTAAAAGTATATTTTTATACTTTCATAGCTTTTTGACCCAATTTTTGGGGTTAATTATTTTCCCATAGTTGGGACCTTAACAGGTGCTACCACTCCGGATCAGGGTTGATCTGAGAACAACTGCAATTTAGAAATGGTTTCATGCTCCTCAAAATTTCTCAGTTAGAAACGTTGCTGAAGGATACAGTTTAACATCAAATCTAAGACCCTTATATAGCTTAGCTTGCTAGTGGGTTACCAGTCTGTATAGGTGCAGTCTGCGTATTCTGGAGCACAAGTCGATAGGGCAGGAGATAGGAAGTGTGTGTGTGTGTGTGTGTGTGTGTGTGTGTGTGTGTGTGTGTGTGTGTGTGTGAAGGTGAGTGTATGGTTTATCCAGAAATGGTCAAGCTAATTAATATAATATTCGCAATATAGTTATACTAGCAGTATAGCCCGGCGTTGCTCGGGTGTAATGAAAGCTTTAAAACTAATCCATCGTCCTAGAGTTCAGACTCATTAGACGTTGGCACGAAGAACTAAAAAGCAATAGTTGTTTCCATTTAAAGCGAAACCGTAGACTGAAAGCAAAATGAATGGATGTAAGTCAAATTTTGATTTCCTACTATCGATATCAAATAAGTTTTTTTCGTCGTAAACTGAATTTTGAAGGTTAAATAAGTCCTCTGAGTAAATGGTATCATGGCTGAGACTAAGAAATACAATTATGGCTACTTAGAGTCAAACCCGAAGCAAAAACTAAAATAAAAGGGCTGAAAAAAATACAGACATACAGGCAGATAAACAGACACAAACACAAACATCTTGCCTTATATATATATTTTTTCGATTTTCTGAACTGTAGCCTTGAAACTTCTGAATATCGTTTCCTATGTCTTCTTCTATGAATGTATCAAATTTGATTAAAATCGGATCACTTCTATGACCCGATTATCGATTTTCGATATTTATCGGGGGTACCTCGACACAAAACCTAGCTAAGAACACTCGCAGACGCGTATAGTACAACTGTGTAAATTTTCAAGAAAATCGGTTCAGCCATTTCGGAGTCTACAGGTAACGGACACACACACACACACACATACACACACACAGACAAAGTTCCATTTATAAATAAGTTTAGATTCCACAGGTCAATGGCAACCTTAATCATGACAAAATACTCCGCTTAGGACCACAGAAACCTATAAATAATGGTGCTCAATAGAAAAACACACGAGTAAATGCAATCTTTATTTTTTAATCATTTCTCCTCCAGCAAGGTGCGCAGGGTATACAGTGAGAAGACTGGATACAAAGATTATTGAAAAAAAAAGTTTAAAACATGAACTGGATTCAGAAAGATAGAAGATAGCAAATGATATTGCATTTCAAATTTTGAAGGTTATAGCTATCAGAGAAGCATGTAAACGGAAGAGAAATCCTTAGGCAGGGAGTGCGAGAAAAAGAAATTGTTGGAGTAAAAGTGGGACCTAGATACTAGCCTTGTCAGTCAGTTGAGTGCCATGCGTAATACACGCTTTGAGCGATCATGTCTAGAAAGAGACATTACTAACTAGACAAAAGATTATCCCGCAGTAGGTTGCCATTGCTTTCTGCGGTAGGCTGGTTGCCAGCAAAGGCTATAGAACCCAATCTGTCTTATTATTTAACCCATAACTGGAGGAAAGAGACGGATTAATACCTTTCCCAAGAGTATTTGGGCGTAAGTGAATGCAAGGAATTCAACTGGAATTCGAACTCGGCTTCCCGATCTGTCATTCCGAGTTGATAGCCACAGCACCACAACGCACATCCTAGTCTTGTAGCAAGCTTAAATCCACGTGGACGGAGCACCAAGAAAAAAAGATTATCAGAGATGCTATGAAAATATTTTTTGAAAATATAGATTACGCCAGGTCACATCGGTGAGAATGTTATTCAGGACCGATTACATTGCCGATCCCATTTTGTTAACTAAACAACTGCTTATTTAGATCAATGATTAAAAATTAGCTTCGAGCAAATGAAGCATGTAGGTCATAGCGAGGATTAGTCCTCTTCAAACATAGTTGCTCCAAACTAATAAAGTACGTCGGTCAAAGCAAAGATCAATCTTCTTCAAACCTCGTGGGCTAGACAACAAATATAGATATCATACGAAGCCCTGAACTAGCACACAGAGATCCAAGCTGTTAGCTGTATACAACTGCTTTCCTCATATCAATGATTTGAAAGAGATTCGAGCTAATGAAGCATGTCGGTCATAAAGAAGATCATTCTGTTTTTAATATCGTGAACTAGGATTAAATACTGACAAAAAACTCTACCAAATATATATATCTCATATCTGGTGCTGAACCAGCACAGAAAGATCTTAGCTGTTATCTGTATCGAAGTGTTTTTCTTAGATCAATGAATTAAAATCGCTGCCAGTTAATGAAACAAGTCCGTCATAGCAAACACATCATTCATTCTTCTTTGAATTTCGTGGACGGGAGTTGAAGCATAACAATGAATTGTGTCAAATATAGATCATCTGGAGCTGAACCAGAACAGAAAGATCTTACCTGTTTTCTGTTGCTTTGCTTTTAGAAAGATCTTACCTGTTTTCTGTTGCTTTTCTTTAGAAAATTATCTGCTACCTCGATACACCATATATACTAAGCATCAGGAAAAGACAGCTAAAGTTCTTGGGACATACGATGAGGAACTTGGAGAATCTGATACTCATAGGTAAGGTAGAGAGAAAGAGAAACAGAAAAAAGCAAAGGATAACATATATATATATATATATATATATATATATATAGTTATATAGTTATATATAAGAGACAATGAATGTATTATGTTTAATCATGAGTCGTTCTAAACATCGTATTTTGGTTTTAATTTCAGGTGAAAATACAGACAAAATTTCTCCAGCATTTGGATAATTTTTTAAGTTGGTTCTAAGCTTTCGGCTCACATGAGCCATCTTCAGAGAGGTCACAAGGACGTTAACATAAAAACATCCACCATCAGCGACGATTTTATCTTGTGTTGACTTTAACTTTGCTAAGCAACAATAACAGTTACCAAAAATAGCAAAGCCAGTTCGTAAATTTGTAATGCGGTTCTATGACGTCACACCACGTGATAGACCGAAATGTTAACAGAACCATATATTGAAATGCAATGTAATGTGTTATGACCAAATTTAAATGTGATTGGGTTGTTTGGATTTAATTTAGACGACCTCCAATATCTGAAGATTCTTTTTGCTGTGTTTATGAGTGAGGATTATTGTATTGTTTACTACAAACTTCCATGGTTATGTTTTTCTTATAAAATTATCTACTCGATATACTAAATATATGTATATTGCCATGGATAAATAGTCGTTTAGATTACTTAGATCAATGAATTAAAATAACTGCGAGCTAATGAAACACGTCGGTCATAGCAAACACATCATTCTTCTTTGAATCTCGTGGGTGGTAGCTGAAGAATGAAAAAGAATTGTACCAAATACGAGAAAACAAAACACTTAGTAACATCAAGAGATTAAATAATGACGTAATCAAAATGTGGACGTTCTAACTACTCCAAAGAAAAGTTCAGGAAAGAAACCCTCATCATTACTGGAAAGTGCGATAACAATTATTAGAGTTGACAAACCTCTATCGCCCGCTTAAAACTCCTCCCTGTTCTTTTAAGCAGGATTATACCATGATTAACTTCTATGCTTTGGGCTTACTTTTCTTTCTAAAATCTACTTCAACTTTATATTCCTAACGTCTTCACCAGAACTCGGAAATTTTATTTACTATTTTTTTTCTCTATACAAATGGATAGGTTTGCCTGTGGTCACATTCAAACATTTTTCCCGGTCTTTTGAACAGGAGTAAATGTTTTTCCCATCATTCGCCGCTTATAATTGCGTTTCCGGTTTCCTCTACCTCTTTTCGTCCCAGTAGTCAGTCAGTTAAGTGCCATACGTGATACACGCTTGGGCGATCATGTCTTGAAACAGACATGACTGACTGGGCAGAAGATTATCCCGCAGTACGTTTCCATTGCTTTCTGCGGTAGACTGGTTGCCGACCAAGGCTATAGAACCCAATCTGTCCTGCCATTTAACCCATAACTGGAAGGAAGAGACGGATTAATACCTTTCCCAAGGGTATTTGCGAGTAAGTGAATACAATGGATTCAACTGGAATTTGAACTCGGCTCCCCGGCTTCTCATCCCGAGCCGATATCCACTGTACCACAACGCACATCCGGTCCCAGTAGACTATTGCATTTTATTCTATTGCATCTTAATCCATTATCTCATTACTTGGGATGAATTGGTTATAAATCTACTATTATCCATAAACATTACTCCTCGGGCTTCTTGACAAAATACAACGGAGAATCTGTAACGTGATCGATACTGACTTGGCAGACCGGCTGCAACTACGCTCTCACCGGCGTGACGTGGCTTCCCTGTGCCTCTTCTATAAATACTTTCACGGCTTCTGCTCCGATGATCTTAGATCATTGATGCCGCCTAGGTACGAATTGACACGAGATACTAGACTAGCAACTAGGTCCCACACTTTTACAGTGAAACAGATAAGATGTAACCGTAATTTCTATTCCAACAGCTTCTTTTCTCACGTTTCCCGCCTGTGGAATTCCTTTCCACATGTCTGCTTTCCCGACAGCTACAATCTCCAGGAGTTTAAATGTAAGTTCAATAGATACCTCCTATCACACTAACTTGCATCTATTCTCCCAACACTCTCACCATCTACCCACCCACACTCTCGATATCCTTACCCGTCTATCAGCCTCCTTCTGACATTTCCTATATCTAACCATCCTTTCTCACCACTTCCCCCTCTATGTAACCCCCTGCGCAATAGTGGCAGTGATTTCACTGCCTTGCTCGGAGTGAAACGATTATAAAAAAAAAGAAATTACTTTAAATGAAATTTTTTTAATCAATTTCAAATGATGGTAAAATTGGTACATCGATCAATGAATGCTGAATATTTCCTTTTAAAAAAACAGATAATATTTACTATTACAAAGGGTATAATCGCTAATTCAGACAGGAGGCAGCTCAGACAAATACATAGACCAGCAATACAGTGCCAGTGAGTGACTATAAAACTCCGCGGGTAGCCAATGGACAAACGAGTTCTGCTTATTAAACATAGATCTACACCAAGCGTTTAGTCATTTAGTTATTAAGATTCGCTTAGTAATGCATCTCTGTATTATGATTCGCAAATGCACAGGCCGGTAGATATACATTCTTTTTCTATATGTCATGTCCTTTTAGGATGTAGACGATCATGGTCTTCCACGTCTCCCTATCCTTGGTAGCTCTTAACACGCTTTCTCCTGTTACACCACCCAAACCCTGCTCAGCCATCCACCTGATCAGGCCCTTCAAATGTGTTATCCGCTGCTTTCTTCTGTCTCTACCTTACCTGTGAGTATCAGATTCGACAAGCCTTCGTTCCTCATCGCATGTCCCAAGAACTTTAGCTGTCTTTTCCTGATGCTTAGTATTAAATTCCTTTTCGTTTCCATTATTTCCAAAACCTCATAATCGCATAGCAAAGTGTTACGTCAACACAAGATAATATCATCTCTGATGGTAGATGTCTAATGTTAACGTCCCTGTGACCACTCTGAAGATGTTTCATGTGAGCCGAAAGCTTAGAGTCAGCATAATAAACAAACATCCAAATGTTGGACAATATATATATATATGTATATTGTTGAGGATGATGCTTAATGCCAAGATTGATTTTTTTTTCAGTGGCTTACTGGTAAAAGAATATTTTTGCTAACAGTCTTTTGTTAATAGGATTAATTACTTAAATAACCAAAACGAAAGATACGATAACAACTGCCAAACGGAAAAAATCACACACAAGACCTAAACATAAATACACACAAGACCACAAGCACTTATCTATGCCCTAAAAATCTCTTAAGCGGTCATATATATTAACACGGTAAGAAAGATGTCAACTCAACAGAGTAAAAAGAGGTCAACCTAAAATTTATAATAAAGCAGCTAAGCAGATATCCACTCAGGTGCGCTAAAAGAAAGTTAACACAATAAAAAGCAATAAAACGCAATCACCAGCCGGCAAACGATGCAATACACTAAAAAGAAGTCAACACAACTGTTATGGTGACTTTCTACGAAGAATGGACTCTTCCTCTTGTTATATATAAGTACCTGCGTGACTTCCAGAAGGCAGTTAACGACAGTTAGATGCGTAGTTAAAGCCAGCTACTATTAAGGCAATAAGCAGCGCAACTGTACCGTTCGGTCTTACTTATTTCTTTTTACTGATTATTAAAACTTACCTTGTACATATGTTCTTGTTATGCTAATACACTCTTTTGAACCTAACTTCTGTATTCCGTGTCTTATTTCCGACCAAACCGATCACTACAACTTTACGGCGAAGTTTCGCCACAACAACTCCACAACCAATTGGCGACGAAGATTTGCGTTAAGATTTGCCACAACAAGTTGGCGGCGAAGTTCCACAGCAACAACAAAAAGCAATCAAATGTTATTAACCATCTATAGAACTACTCACATGTACAAAGGTATTAAATTGCAACAAATTTTCATATAAATAAGAAATAAGCGGAAAAAACGGCAGATGAAAAGAAAAGCCCTGAAGAATGAGGATATCACAACAGTGCCTTAACGAAACTTCGAATCGACATAACCTGCTCAGTTAAGTGACAAACTTCTCCATATATATATATATATATATATATATATATATATATATATATATATATATATCACAAGACAGTCATGAAAGACACTGACTTCATCAAGAAACGATTTTCTTCCCGCATAGAAATAACATTCTGATGTTTTCGATTTTTCAATATGTAAAAATTCTGTAAACACACACACACACACACACACACACACACATAGATAAATTCAATAAAATATAATTCCAAAATACAAGCAATAGATCGCGTTCGCGAGTGTCTTGAAAAATCACCATTTAAACGGATTGCGCATATAATCGCAATTACAATATCTTTGTGGTAATTTACCACTGAAGAAGATCTTAGAAAATATCGAAAGTACTTAGGTTATAAAAAACAACATCGCCTTCCTGGATGAATTTCATCTCGACATCAAGAAATTTATTCTTCTTCTATGTTCCCTGCTCCTTCAGGACGTAAGCGATCCTGGATTTCTACGTCTCCCTATCCCTGGTGGCTCTTAGCACGCCTTCTCCTGATACACCATGGAAACCTCGTTCCATCATCCACCTGATTAGGTCCTTCAAATATGTTATCAGTTGCTTTTCCCTGTTTCTTTTTTCCTCTATCTAGCCTGTTAGTATAAGGTTTCCCTAGCCCTCCTTCCTCATTGCATGGCCCAGGAAATTCAGCTGTCTCTTCCTGATGCTCAGTATTAATTTCCTTTTCGTTTCCATCATTTCCCAAAACCTCATCATTGATATTCGCAGCATCCTTCTGTAAAAGCACATTTCAGTTGCTTCAAGTTTTTCCTTTCTCTTTAATGATATTGTCTAGCATTCACTGCCATACTGAAGAACTGACAACACATAGCAATCCAGTACTCTCTTCTTTGTTTCTAGCAAAATTTTCCTGTTTCTTAATACTCTTCTCAGCTCCTGGAATGCATCTTTGTGCTTTTGGATCTCAGGAATGTAAATGTATAGAAATTGCCGTGGTCACAAAGTGAGGGGTCAGTTTATATATTGATTGTAATATCGAACTGATCCCCCAATTTATATCCAGTATGCTTCTGTAGAACCACATTTCAGATGCTTCAAGTTTTTCCTTCATCTTCGATGATATTGTCCAGCATTCACTGCTATATTGAAGAGACTGACGTCACATAGCAATCCAGTACTCTATTCTTTGTTTCTAGAGAAATTTTCCTGTTTCTTAATACTTTACTCAACTTCTAGAAAAAAAACAGTAAAACATAAGAAAACACAATATATCTATATTATTCAATGAAATTTACCAATTTTAAAAAATCAGTGTTTATGCATAAGAAGTATTTGTTCTGAATCTGAAGTTTGAAAAATATTTTCTATACAAATGATCCCCTCATATCTTTTAATAAAATCAGTCGCTAAAGCTTCCAAACTTATTACTTATTCTTACTTACACAATAAATAAAACAAATTTATGAATTCCCAATACACTTTTAAATTTTATTTACAACTTTCAAAAACGTTCATATTTTACAAAATAATCTTTATTGCTTAAAATATGAACCCACAATTAATTATAAATTCAGTAAAATCTCCCTAAACAAAAACCTCCAAATCTGAAATCATACCGTCTAATCTACTCAAACCAACTACTCATCCAAGCAATAATCCCCGGTGCAAAGTTTGTAACACCATATTATCAGCTATAATAATTTTACTCCGCCTGGCAGATATATAGTAATCCGACTTCCTCCCTTGACAGTTCAAATACAATATACTTAATTTGCATGCAGTAAATGTAACAAAAGGAATTATATCAATGAAAACTGTCAAAGAAGTCAGTGTTCGGTTTAATAAGCGTAAGAAATCTATCAGAAATAGGCTAAACAGTTTCCCTCTAGCTGTACATGTGAAGCAAATGAAGCATCGTATTAATGACGTGAGAGTCATAGAGCATTAACCGCTTTCAGTGTCTTCATTTAGCTGCCAACAAATCCCCTAAATTCCGAGTGAAAATTCATTTTTAAGATAAATTCCCTCTTTCGTTGTTTCTTACGACCATGTTTACTTTGTACAACGCCTATCAAGGGAGAGCGTTACAGGCAGGGGTAATGTAGATATATGGGAAAGATATCGGTTAACACTAGACTTGAACCGGTTTAGATTGTAATGATCGGACAACTTGGAAGTCGGTTCCATGGAGCAGAGGTTCGATGAAAGAATCTGATCGCGTAGAACTTGCATCTTATCAATAGAATGCGAATGGGGTGAGGGTGTTTCGCTACAATGTGCGAGTCATGTCGAGTTTAAGCCGTGACGGTAAAAACCGGTGAAAGTAATTCGTCTGAACATTTTCCATAGAAGCAGTGATAAAGCAGCGAGAATTTCGCAACGTTTCGTCCGGGGGAAAGTGGTTGTAGGGTAGGAAATAAATAAGAATTATAGTGAATGAGAAACTTGTAACAGATTTTTAAGCAAATCCTTTGCTAACACGGGTTATAAAACATCTACTATAAAATAATTCACAATTTATTGATATCATAAAATAATTTACAATGTGCCGCTGTAATAAAATAATTTATAATGTATTACTATAGTTAAAATTGTATAATATATTGCTGTACTAAACTGTTTACAGTGAAAATATATAGTAAAAATTAGCAATAGCTTTCTAAAGAAAAATAATTTGCAATGTATTTGTAGTAAAATAATTTATAATATAGTAAAACCATGTCAATTTATTGATATAGTAAAATTATTTAAAATGCATTGCTACAGTAAAATAGTTTTCAAAGAAAATGTATAATAAAGGAAAGTAATTTAGAATTTTTTTCTATAGTAAAATAACTTACAATGTATTTGTATAATAGAATATTCTGCAATGCATTTGTATAGAAAAATAATTTACAATGTATTTGTATAGTGAAATAATTTACGATTGTTTGTATAATAAGTTATTTTGCAATGTATTTGTATAGTAAAATGATTTACAGTGTATTTATATAATGAAATAATTTGCAATGTATTTGCAATAATGATTTTTCAATGTATTTGTATAGTAAAATAAGTTTCAAAGCATTTCTATGGTAAAGCTATTTGCAATGTATTTGTATAGTAAAATAATTTACAATTTGTTTGTATAATAAAATAATTTTCAATGTATTTGTATAATGAATTAATTGCAATTAAATAATTTGTAAGTAAAGTAATTTATAATGTATTTGCATAGTAAAATAATTTGAAATGTATTTCTACATTAAAATCATTTGAATGTATTGCTATAGTAAAATATCTATAAAGTATCAAAATTCGTCTAAGTTATTTTTAGTGTTCAAATTATTCGATTTTTAACACTCCATTTCCTCATGCTTTTATTTTGCCTAATGGCCTAACCATATAAAATCATATTCTTTTTCGGGTCGTGAAATACATGTTTGGTGCTTTGGTACATGTCATCATTCATGGTTTCAGGCAAAGATCATTAGGCGTTTCGAGTCTTGAAGCATCATACTCCTTCTCAGTGGTGACCCCAGTCGATACAGATCAGATATCCACTTGTGTGTCGTCCATCAGCTACAACTATTCTCATAAAATAAGGCTTAAAACATTGGTATAATTCTGGCCCTCATAGGCGAATCGCGAACAACCATTATTATTATTATTATGTCATTTTTCATCATATTTCGATTTCTGCTTTGGTCTCACTACCAACCAAGTCTGCGGGGAGACCTAAGGCAGGTAGTGGCGTGTTGTTATGACTCCATTTCATGTTTTTCTATCTTCCCTATCATCCCCAGCATTACATAGATAAAGTTTTCCTTAGTGTGTGGGCTGTACTTAATAAGACAATTTTTTGTATATCTCTTAAGCTGGGGTTTCCAGGGATTCTTTCAATGTGTTGTTTTGTTACATTTTTTTATCATTCCAAGTGCACCTACTATCACTGGCACAACTCTTGTTTTCAATTTCCACATTTTTTCTATTTCAATTTCCAGGTCTTTATATTTTGACAGTTTTTCAAATTCCTTGATTGCTATGTTACAATCCGCTGGACAAGCCATATCAATTAATAGACAAGTTTTCTCCTTCTGGTTTTTAACAATAATGTCTGGCCTGTTTGCTTATTATTATTATTATTATTATTATTATTATTATTATTATTATTTCTTTAAATGGCCTAGCATAGACACTCACACACACTTGCACACACACACATACACACACACACACACACACACACACACA
This sequence comes from Ascarosepion bandense, assembly GCA_037127315.1. Lineage (NCBI taxonomy): Eukaryota > Metazoa > Mollusca > Cephalopoda > Sepiida > Sepiidae > Ascarosepion > Ascarosepion bandense. The sequence continues at coordinate 1,235,464 of JBBBDQ010001196.1, forward strand.
CATAAATATATATATATATATATATATATATATATATATATATATGTATATTATAAATTATACTTTAGAACATGTACACACTACAAGCTACTACAAAATTTTACATTTTGTTTTGACAATGAAAGAACAATGTCCCAATTAATTAATAATTAATAACGATGGTAATAAACGTTTTATTTGAAAAGAAAATTAAAAAACACTTCCTTTTATTTTTAGAAATCTTCTTGTACGAGGTAAGAGAATATTAACAAAGAGGAGGAAAAAAAAGAGAAAGAGGGCAGAAAACATGAGAAAAAAAAGATGAAAAAATGGAAATGAAAGCGGAAGGAAGCAGAGGAAACAAAAAACCAAAGAGGAAAACAAGAAGAAAAGAGGAAAGAGCCAATGGAAAAGTTTAGGCAGTAAGTAAACTGTAGACAGGTATAGATATATATAGATATCGGTTACATGGTGTCTAGGCTTAACAATAAAGAAAAGTGGGAAAAAATATATATATTGATTCCTGTCTGATGTAAGATTTTTCATTCGTCAGACTTTTGAATTTAAGCCGCTTCACTGCTAAAGAAAATAATAATAATAATAATAATAATAATAATAATAATAATAATAATAATAATAAGAAGAAGAAGAAGAAGAAGAAGAATATAGATCCAAAATGCATGTTCTGTGACAAATATCAGGAAACCATAGACAATCTTATCCGTACTTGAATATACAAATTGTCGCGATAGATTGGGGCAATATTTACACTCGACAATGTGAAGACCCTTTGGAAAATATGTTAACAAACAATGGCATAAACATCATCCAGCACTGGTTGCAGAAATAAAAATACACCACAATCCGATGGGATTGCACCATCTTTATAGACAGGAACATAGAAGCAAATAGACAAGACATAATTGTCAAAACCGTAAAGAAAAAAACTTGCATACTAATTGATGCAGGCTGCCCAGCGAACTATAATATAGCAACCAAGGAATTAGAAAAACTATCAAAATATAAAAACCTGTAAACTGAAATAGAAAAAATGTGGGCTATTGAACACCAGAATAATATCAGTTATGGTAGATGCGCTTTGAATGATAAAATAAGGAACAAAAGAAATTCTTCTATGTGCCCTGTCCTTTCAGGTCGTAGGCGATCATGGCTTTCCACGGCTCCCTATCCCTGGTGACTCTTAGAACGTTTTCTTCTGTTACACCGCGCAACACCCGTTCCGTCATCCATCTGCTCAGGCCCTTCAAATATGTTATCAGCTGCCTTCCTCTGTCTCTTTTTCCTTCTATCTGGCCTGTCAGTATCAGGTTCCCCAAGCCTTCCTTCCTCATTGCATGTCCCATGAACTTCAATTGTCTCTTCCTCATACTCACTATTAATTTTCGTTTCGCTTCCATTCTTTCCAACACTTCATCATTGCTCGGATGCTCGGTCCATGATATCCACAGCATCCTTCTGTAGAACCACATTTCCGCTGCTTAAATTTTTTTCTTCATCTTCGATGATATTGTCCAACATTCACTGCCGTATTAAAGAACTGACATCACATAACAATCTAGCACTCTCTTCTTTGTTTCTAGTGAACCTGTCCTGTGTCTTAGTACTTTACTCAACTTCTGGAACGCGTCCTTCGCCATGCCAATTCGCCTTCAGATCTCTGTGTCGCACTTTCCATCTCCTGTTAGAACACTTCCTAGGTACTTAAATTTTTGTACTTGCTTGATTCTAGTATCCTCAGCCTGTATTTGGCATTTTGGGTTGTCCTTTTTGCTGATGACCATGCATTTAAGAACACGTTGAAAGAATACCTAGAAAGTCAAGCTTAAAAGATATACAAAAAATCATTTTGATATGTACGGCCCACATATTAAGAAGAACTTTTTCCATGTAACGCTAGTGATAGTATGGATGTTAGAAAAACAAACCATGAATGTAGCCATAACAACTGCCTGAGATCTGGCCGCAGATTTGATATGTAGTGTGAGCATAGCAGAAATCGAAACAATAATAATAATAATAATAATAATAGTAAAACAGTTAAAGCAATTCAAAGACGTGTCTCTATTAAAATATCTTTCGTAGTAATAAGAAATTCTTCTTCTTCTATGTGCCCTGTCCTTTCAGGACGTAGGCTATCATGGTTCTCCACGTCTCCCTATCACTTGTGGCTCCCAGTATGCTTGATCCTGTTACTCCTGGCAACCCCGTTACGTCATACACCTGATCAGGTCCTGCAAATATGTTATCCGCTGCCTTCCTCTGTCTCCCTTGCCTTCTATCTGGCCAGTCAGTATCAGGTTCTCCAGGCTTTCCTTACTCATTGCGTGTCCCAGGAACTTCAGTTGTGTCTTCCTGATGCTCAGTATTAATTTCCTTTTGGTTGCCATTCTTTCCAACACCTCATCGTTGCTTGCATGCTAGGTCCACGATATCCGCAGCATCCTTCTGTAGAACCACATTTCCGATGCTTCCAGTTCTGTCCTCATTTTTGATGATATTGTCCAGCATTCAGTGCCGTATTGAAGAACTGACATCACATAGCAATCCAGCACTCTCTTCTTTGTTTCTAGTGAAATTCTTCTGTGTGTCAGCACTTTACTCAGCTTCTGAAACGCGTCCTTTGCCATGCCAATTCGTCTTCGGATCTCTGTGTCACACTTTCCATCTCCTGTCAGAACACTTCCCAGGTATTTAAATTTTTGCACCTGCTTTATTCTGGTATCCCCCACCTGTATTTGGCATTTTGGGTTGCACCTTTTGTTGATGACTATGCATTCAGTTTTCTTCAAGTTTATTTGTAGACCTTTTTGTCACTCTCTACCGCTACCTTCTGTAGGAGGTTTTGTAGTTTCCTTTCCGTGTTTGCAATCAGAACATGATGAATAAAAAAACGAATAGCAGATTTAGATTCGTTGAAGCGGAATGTGTGACACTGAGATCCGAAGACATATTGGGATGGCCAAGAACGCATTGTAAATCCTAAGCAGAGAATACTGTGCTTAGCTTTTGAAATGTAGGGAAATTTCTTTGAAAACAAAAAAAAAGAATGCTGGATCGTTACGTGATATCTGTCTTTCTGTATGGCAGCAAATGCTGGAAAAATCTCATCAAAAACGAAGGAAAGATTCGAAGCAAAAAAATGTAGTTCTACAGTAGGATGCTGAGAATACAAAGGCGGAACATGTGAGCAACGACAAGGTTTTATAGGGAATGAAATCAAAAAGGAAACTTATACTTAACATCAGTAAAAGAGAATTGAAGTTTCTAGGACACGTAATGAGGAAGGAGGGCTTAGATAATCTTATACTCACAGCGCGTATAGAGGAAAAGAGGAATAGAAGAAAAGACGGTATAGCATACTTGATGAGCTTAAGCAAATAGATGACAGATCAGGGTTGGGAAAAAACCAGTCAGTTCAACTTCGGTGATCATGTCTTGAAAGAGACATGACTAAAGTGGCAGAAGATTTTCCCAGCAGTAGGTTGCCATTACTTTCTACGGTAGACTGGTTGCCAGACCAAGGCTATAGAACATAATATTTCTTGGTTTTTAACCCATGGTTGGGGGTAGGAGTGACGGATTAGTAACTTTTCCCAAAGATATTTGCCCGTAAGTGAATACGATGAATTCAGTTGGAATTCGAACTCCACTCTCCAATTTATCTACTGCACCAGAACGCACTTTGGAAAAATGACAAGATAAAATATATGAAGAGCTACAAAGGAACATGAAAATGTGGAGGGCCATGATCGTCTACGTTCTGACGGGACAAGGCACATAAAAGAAGTTCCAACGAGAAAGGTGTATTTTCCTTAATAAGTAATTCAAATCCACCTCTCAACGTAGCAAAAGTACTGAATACACACACACACACACACACACACACACGTATATATATATATATATATATATATATATATATATATATAATATATTGAGACAGCAGATAATTTCTAAACATATACTGTTAAAGCTAACAGACAATAACAAATCTATTATGTTTTACCATGAACCGTTCTCAACATCGTATTTTGGCTTAAATTTCAGGTGAAAATAACGACAAAAATTGTCCAACATTTGGATCTGCTTTTATTATGCTTTCGGCTCACATGAAAAAAATCATCTTTGGTGGTGGATGTCTTTAAGTTAACGTCCCTGTAACCTCTCTGAGGATGGCTCGTGGGAGCCGAAATCTTAGAACCAGCATAATAAATAAATATTCAAAATGTTGGACAATTTTTTCTTTATTATCACCAAAAATTAAACCCAAAATACGATGTTTAGAACGGCTCATGGCTAAACATAGTAGACATTCAGTGCCTGTTATATTTAACAATATATATATATATATATATATATATATATATATATATATATATATATTATACTGCTTTTTTGTTCTTAATTGACAGATTTAATCAAGATAACGTTCACCTCTGCTTATCAATAATTATTGAACTCAAATCTCTGGTGCCATATTTACACTGATAACAGCTATGCACTGCGTCTATCCCAGAATAGCATTGATATTTATGTTATTCAAAGGCTGCATGAAAGCGTAAATGTAGTTTTGTGTTTCTCTTAAGATCTTTAGGAAAAATGTGAATATGCATATATATATATATATATATAATTTACATTTGAATTATTCTCCTAAGATTGAATTTTAAAAGTTACGGCTTGGCGATATGCCAGATTGCACGCCTATGAAAAATAAAGGCGCGTAGACACAACCAAAAATAAACAACCTACGGAAAGAGATATTTGATTATATTGCACGAATCGCAATCTAATACAACCAATATGTTACCAGTACAAAGTGACTAACGTGATTCGGATTCTTTGCCGTCTCCAACAGGTTGATGGGGAAGAACGGAGAACCTTTGGGAGTATAAAACGCTGCGAGATTTGTCTGAAGAATATTCCTGAAGTGAAAGAAGTTTTTCCACTTATGCTATGCTGATAAGAATTCAACAAGTTTCGCAGAAATTCAATTTCAATTTTGTTGTTGTTGCTTAAGTTTTTTTTTCTATTGTATGAGTTACATATGTATATCATCTGAATGAAAACATCAATATTCAAGCCTTTTTATACCCAGTGAAGAATCAAAATTCTATAACACGTTACCTGATCTTGATATGCAATTGGTTTTGTGTAAACTTTGATCTACTGGATTAATATACATCATTCAATTGACAGAGAAAGAGATTATGTGAACAAAAAACAATATTCACGTGAGAGTGCTTGAGATCTTTTACATTAAGTCTAGGTAGCCTTCCCTCTATAAACCGAAGGAACTGCTGTTGGGTCTAAACGCAATTACCTGTGATTTTTACTGCTGATTCTCCAGTAGCTTTTCTTCCTTAGTGCGTTGTGCGCATCTTCCTTAGTCGTTGTGCGCATATTTATGTTTTGTCTTCGATTTGATATGAAGAGCGAAGAGGTTAGCCGGTTAGCCATTATTGTTGCTTCTTTTTTAATGTTTTTAGATAAACCACTGAACATTAATATTTTTCTCATTCTTCCAATTCTCCCTTGTTGTTTGATATATTTCTGAATATATGTTTTATAGTTATCGCCACAGATTTTTTTTTTAAAAAATAAGCATGCGTGATGAAAAAATGCCCCAAACTTAATAAAAACAAAATTTTATTGTCAATATCTTTATTTTATTATTACGAGGAAAGACTAAAAGATTTTCAATTATTAAAGTATATGTTTTTATCCTTTTTAAAACGTTCGAAATTTTAGTTAAAAATTTTATTTTTCTTGCAGGGTCGGCAAAAAATTAGAATAGGGAAATTTAGCGTTTTGTGTGTGTGTGTGTGTGTGTGTGTGTGTGTGTGTGTGTGTGTGTGTGACAGACAGACTGAAACACATTGATTAAAAAAATATTTACGATACAATTGTTGGATAATTAATGAGACTTTCAATGTTTATTTAAAAAGGAATAAAATCATTTAGGATTTTTTTTAACTCTTGGTCAAACGTTTTTTCACATCTGTTACGCCCTCCCACTCTCCCGCTAATTTAAGTTATGAAATTTCGTGAAATTAATTTTTGCGCCTATTAATGTTTATTTTAGTTGTACACAAAACTAACAGGAGAATTTAAATCAACAATCCTTTTTTCCAAAACAGGAACCCCAGTTGCAAAAAAAAAACAAAAAAAACAAAAAAACTCTGAAATATAAAATAAAAATATGCAATAAAACTTAGACATTATTTAATTAGAAAACTTTTAATTGGATATGATATATAATGGACAATATTGTCGATAAATAATAAATTTGTACAAGAATTATTTTCATTTATCTTTTTTATTTTGATTAAAATAATTTCTAAAGTGTTTAATTTCTCTATTGATTTGTACCGGTTATGTGATATTGATATTAAGCAAAAATCCTACTTACTAATCATAAATGGAAAAGCTTATTAAAATTAAATCACCCATAATATTTTTAAAATAATTTAAAATTTCCTCTATATAAACGTGCTGATTTTTGTAAATGCGGATGTCCATAGACGATATTATCAGAAAATAAGAACATCAACACGAGTAACTTTAAAGCCAATTACTTAAAATAAAAAGTCATGAAATTACTTAAAATATTTTCCAAAAATTTTAAGGTAATTGGCTAATTAAAAATTATATAAAAAGGGGATTTACTTTATATTTCTTAAGTCATTTTTACAAATATGTTCCCCGTAAAAAAAAATTCTTCTCGCCTGTGAAACTTCCTTCCTTATATTTGCTCTCCTGATAGTTGAAAATCTCCAAGAGTTCAAGGGTTTAAATGCAATGTCAATTGCCATCTCTTATCCCCTTAACACCCATTCTTCTCTTACCCTTTCCCCCCCAACACTCCCTGTATATTGTTCTTCTCCCTTTTCACTCTACTCTCACGCAACTCTCTTCACACAAGTATTCATATCCTTCTCTTACTCATTCACCCCTTGTAACCGCTTCCTCTCTTGGCTCTCCTTCTATATAACCTTTCACTCTTCTCTTATGTAACCCCCTGTCCACCAGTGGCAGTACTGCCTTGCTTAAAAAAAGATAAACTTCTGGCTGTCAGACAAGCTGTCAACCTGTCGATAACTGAAATAAACACGAGCAAATACCCATAGGAAAGGTACTAATCTGTCACTTCTGTCTCCAGCTGTCTATGGGTTACATAGCAAGAGAAATTCGGTTCTACAGCCTTGGTTGGCAACCAGTCTACAGCAGAAAATGATGGCAACTTATTGCGGGAAAATCTTCTGCCTAGTCAGTCATGTCTCTTTCGAGATATGATCACCCAAGTGTGTATCAGGTATGTCACTTAACTGAAAGAGTCAACTATTATTTGGGTGATACTTAACTGACTAAATTTCATTAAACTTTAAATCAGCTAATATTCCTCAAATAAACTTTAAAAAAAGAACGTTTTATTTTTTAAAGAGAAAGTTGAAATTTCTGTGGCACATTATAAGGAAAATGGCTAGGAAAATTTAACACTCACAGGTCATGTTGAATGAATTTAGAATTAGTGATTGATTCATTTTCTACGGCTTATTAACCTTTTGCAGGTAATTTAAATCCAGGAATCAATTTTGTATATTATAAGAAATTTATTTTTGAAATAATAAACATTTTGTGTTATTTTATTGCAAAGTTTACGATGTTTCGTCCGTTCTATGCTCCGGCCTTCTTCAGATGCTAGGAATTTCGAACCGAACCCTTTATTTCGTTTACTGGAGTATGCAGTGTTTTGACTTTTGGAAACGCTGAGTCACCGGATATTAATGGCTTCGCTCTGCTTTCCGTGGTGACGCTTTTTGACGTTTGAGTAGCCGGCAGTAACTTCCGGCCGGGTGCGATAAACTTAGAATTCTTTGGGTCAATCATCTATATCCACTGTGTCAGAAATATAGAGAAATTATTTACTGATACAAGTCTTATTAATTAATTTCTCATTGTTGAAACGGAGAAGAGGTAGATTTATTGATTTTCCAAGGATATTTTCTAGGTACCTCCAGTATTTCGGCATAACTTTTCGATACCGAAGATTGAAATGAAATTTTTAAAATGAAAAAACATTCTTGAAGATTTCATTTTAGATTTAATTAAAAGCTTAATGATTAGTTTATTTCCATTAAGTAAAAATTCTGGTGTATTTCAGATAGAAATTACATAGATTGGAAGGTCACATTTAATTTTGATTTCTTAAAATTTTCTTAAAAGAGGCCATTTTCTTAAATTTAAGAAATATGTCAACAAACAAAAATTCATCGATTTTAAAAATATTTTAAAAGATTTCTGGCACTTTATTTTAATTAAATTAGAATATTGAAAGTCAAATTAATCTGATTTTAAAGAAATATTACTTACTTATAGCATAAAAAGTAATATAGAACCAATTATTAACGATTGGTCGTGTTTATCTGATCGAACGTTTGACGGACTGTTGAATGGCGAGGCGATGACAGCTTTCTAAGCATGAACATAAAAGCAATTTTCCTAAATCTAAGGGAAAAGACAAAACTCTTAAATGACGTAACCTTTTCAATATAATGGCAATTTTAGTCAGCCATACATGAAAATAAGGAACATATTCAGTAAATAGAAATTATTTTAAAAATATTTTGGCACCTCTACGTTTAATAATCTTTGTAATTTTGGACTTGTAAATTTCATTTCCACTTAATTATTATATAACCTCCAAACAACAAACAAATACAGAATTTTACACGATTTTAAACTATTAAATTATAATTATAATCTAAAAACTGGAAAAAAATTCTTGTAAAAATTCATTATTCATAAAAAATGTATTTCTTCAGAAAATAATGTCCTTAATATTACTTATTTACAAAAGCAATTAGAAGCTTTTCTAATTAAGTAGTGTCATAGTTTTATTGGATTTATTTTTTTCAATTCAGAGCAGATTTTCATTTAGTTGGTACTAATTAGAAAAAAAAAGTAGGTGATTTACAATATCCAAAGACTCCTACTGCTCACAAAAAAAATTGTCAGAGAACAAAAAGGTTATGTGCGAAATTTCATGAAATTAAATTAGTGGAAGGTAACACATTTAAAAAAAATTGTTACCAATATTCAAAAAAATATTCAAAAATAATTTCATTCATTTGTAAATAAGTCCTGAAAATTTCATTACAATCGGACATTTATTTGATTTTTACAAGAATTTCCAAATTAATGTTTTCTACGAAAAAAAACGCACAAAAAATCAATGGTAATAGTTAGAGAAGGCGATGACGTAAACAAAATAAGATTTTAACCAAAATATCAAACGTGTTGGAAAGGATTAAAAAATTTCATAAAAAAATTTCATAAAAAATTTCATAAAAATTTCATAAAAAATTTCATTAAAAAATTTCATAATTTCAAAGTTATTTGTTAATTAACTTTGGTTTTTCATCTTAATAATAACATGAATATTCTGACGATAAAACGTTTTCGTTAAGTTTGTGGTCTTTTTCATTCCGCTTTACTGTTTTTCCCGGGAATTACTAGGGGTACATAATATTAGCGCATAACTGAATATAATAAACTCAACTGGAATTAGAACTCAGTTCTCCGATTAATAATTCTAAGCCATCATTTATTACACTATTCACGCATCTAAGCTTACAGTATTCCCAATCCAGGTAGAAACCAGGTTCGACGTTGCTTAACTTTGGTGATCATACAGAAACCGGCGTTTCATTATGATATTTCCTTAATTCTATGCTTTTTTCACTTGATTATAACAGTTTTTTGTTCTTTTTTGCTGCATAAGAATACGGAGTTATTTTTTTTAATAATTTCACCTCAAACAAGGCTGAACTGCCACTGGTGCGCAGGGGGTTACCGAAGAGGTGAGATGAGAAAGAGGAACAAGTTACAGGGGAATCAGAGAATGAGTAAGAACAGGAAGAGAATACTGGTGTGAAGAGGGATGAATGAGAGTGGAACGGAAGAAGAACATGATACAAGGGTTGTCAGGGAAAGGATGTGAGTCAAGAAGATAAGAGATGGTAAATGACTTTACCTTTAAATTCTTTGAGATTGTAGTTTTCAGGGAAGCAAGTATACGAAGTATACCGGCGAGAAGTGTGAGCAAAGAAGCTGATAGAGTAGAAATTGCGGTTACATTTGATTGGTTTTGCTGTAAAAGGGTGGGACCTAGTTGCTAGTCTAGTAGGTCAAGTAAATTCATGCAGATAGGGCACTAGGGATCTAAGCTCGTTAGAGTAGAATCCGTGAAAGTATTTGTAGAAGAGACAGAGGGAAGCGACATTACGTCGGTGAGAAAGTGGCTTGAATTGAGCTATCTGGTCGGGATCAGTTACATTACAGATTCTTCGTTGGATTTTGTCAAGAACACCGAGATAAAAAGCAGGGGTACTGGACGAGATATGACAGCAGCATTCCATGCACGGGTGGATGGTAGATTTATATATGTGCAAGATAGATTTAGACGAGAAAAACTTCCTAACCCTACACAGGAAGCTGTACTTCCGAGCAGCAGATTTAGCTATGACAGCAGATGCTGCACAATCTTCTCAAAGATGAAGTTGAGACCCGATGCAACAAAAATGCGTTTCTACAGAAGGATGCTGAGGATGCCATAGACTGAACATGTGAGCAACAACAATGTTTTGAAGGGAATGGAAAGAAAAAGAAAACATATGATTAACATTAAGGCGAGACAGTTGAGTTTTTTGAGACACGTGATGAGGAAAGAAGGCTTGTAATATTTGATACTCACAGGACAGATAGAGGAAAAAGGACAGGGGAAATTAGTGGGTGACATACTTGATGGGCTTAAGTAAAAAGATGGTAGAGCAGGGTTTGTGAGAAATAACAAGGCAGAATATATTAAGTGCTACAAGTGAGAGGAGGATGTGGAGGGCCATGATCGTCTGCGTTTAGAACACGTTACGTAAAAGAAAACAGATCTTTTTCTACGTATATATATATATATATGTATATATATATATATATATATATACGCTCTCAGACGCGGATTAAGCACTATGGAGAAATAGAAGACTTAAACAACAATAGCTATTATCTTTGCATCGTTCAGACAGCAATGAATTTGAACACTCTCGGCTACTGGCGTGTGTTTACATCGAATATGACCTGCTAAAGTCCGGCTTCCTTTACCGAGCCCCCATGGCTCAGAGGTAGAATCGCCGACTGATGTTAACTTTGCCCAGCTTTCAATCCTGGCTAGAAACGATCGGTTCTCAAACAATACAGCGGAACAGGACTTTCGACGGTTGAATATATATATATATATATATATATATATATATATATATATATATATATATCGTGCGCATACAAACTGTTTCGTTGTATTACAGATTAGTCACCCATCTAAAACCACAAAAAAAGAATATATATATATATGCATATATACTTAGAGCTCTCTTGGACAGTTATCCTACCACTTTATGTACAGGATACTCCTTTGGATTCTTCTATAGCCACAATGCAATGCTGATATATATATATATATATAAACGTATATATATATATATATCTGGATATATATCCAGATGATTACATCCAAAATTCTCCGGCACTTCCTTTTTAAAAAAGAAGTGCTTAAAACAATGTAGAGCGTAATATAATATTTTATTTTATTTAAAATTAATTTAATTTACATTGCGACACGGAAATTTCTATGTTTCGAGTTTTCAAGCTTTTATCTCGTCTTCAGGCAAATTTCAATAACTTTGGTGAGAATGATTTACATTTGAATGGAGAAAGCAATACGTTTGTTTATTAGAGATTTAATATGGAGGGAGGAAAGCCAGAAAATTTAAATCATATCACTGGGTTTGTCTTTGTATAATGATACAAATATGTAAATGCAATATTGTTAGATTTCAGTTGATCTTATGTTTTCTACACAGATTCTTCAAAATCTTCCTTGTTTATGCTGTTTTTCATATCTTCATTCAATCTTAACTTACGATTCAGTTTAAAATCTGTACACAAAAAAAAGAGGAAAAAATCAAATATTTATTACGACGGTTTAGGATTTATTTTTTTTTGCTGGCAATGAGAATAACTTATATAAAAAAAAAGAAATAATACATTACTCGTTTATTTTTTTTCTAATTTAATATACGAAGAAATATTTTTCATTCATTTGATCACAATGGAAGAGTATTTTCGCAATAAATTCGTAGAGAGGAAAATGTCGTATTGTGAATTATAAAAGTAAATCTAATCTTAGTTTCAAAGAATTTAGCAGAGGCATTGATGAAATATATCATTTCTCTCTCTCTCTCTCTCTCTCTCTCTCTCTCTCTCTCCATATATATATATGTAAAATATACTCAGGTAAACCTCTCTCACTCTCTCTCTCTCTCTCTCTCTATATATATATATATATATATATATATATATATCAACTTATTTATAAATGGAACTTTGTGTGTGTATGTGTGTGTCTGTGTGTGTGTGTCCGTTACCTATAGACTCCGAAACGGCTGAACCGATTTTCTTGAAAATTTACACACTTGTACTATAAGCGTCTGCGAGTGTTCTTAGCTAGGTTTTGTGTTGAGGTACACCCGATAAATATCGAAAATCGATAATCGAAAAAATCGGGTTATAGAAGGAGTGGTCCGATTTTAATCAAATTTGATACACTCATAGACAAAGACAAAAGAAACGATATTCAGAAGTTTCAAGGTTGCAGTTCTTACAATAGTGCAGAAAATCGATAATATATATATATATATATAAGGCAAGATGTTTGTGTGTGTGTCTGTTTATCTGCCTGTATGTCTGTATTTTTTCTGCCCTTTTATTTTAGTTTTTGCTTCGGGTTTGGCTCTAAGTAGGTATAATTGTAGTTCTTAGTCTCAGCCATGATACCATTTACTCAGCGGACTTATTTAACCTTCAAAATTCAGTTTACGACGAAAAACACTTATTTGATATCGATACCATGAAATCAAAATTTGACTTGCATCCATTCATGTTTTTTCAGTCTACGGTTTCGCTTTAACTGGAAACAACTGTTGCTTTTAGTCTTTCGTGCCAACGTCCAAAGAGTCTGAGCCCCAGGATCATGGATTAGTTTTAAAGCTTTCATTGCACCTGAGCGACGCCGGGCTATACTGCTTGTATATACATATATTTATGTATATACAGTAGCGTATAAAATTAGGGAACAAAAATGAAACATTTACTATTTACAACACTAACAATCAAAATTGCATGAAATTTTCACTGATAATAGGCATGCATTTTCCCAACAATGTCTCTAGCTTTCACATTACAGAAAACAATAGAAACGAATTTATCTCATATTTACTGTTTTTCATGTGTCCAAAATTAGAGAACAATGAACAAAAAGCTTGATAACCCGCTCTTCTGATAAGCTCCTGTAAATATTAAGAAACTGACGGTTATTTAATATTACTGCAGCAGTTTCCGTCATGTCTAAACGAAAGGAATCTTGATTCTTCTACTAAATCCGAAATTGTGAAACTTAGAAAGGATAATAATACCGTACAACAAATTGCTGACAAGGTAAATTGTGCTCGAAAAGTGTTGTTAGCAGAGTTTTGAAGTTATATAAAGACACCGGTGGCACAACCAATAAAAAGAAACCCGACCGACCTAAAAAAAAAAAAATAACTGTCAGGCAGGATAGGATAATGCACCGCTTTTAGAACTGCAGGGAGCATTTCAGATAACGTTAAATACGACATCAAGGTTTCAAAACAAAGGGTGTCAAGACGATTACATGAAATTGGCCTATTTGCATGCTGTAAAAGAAAAAAGCCGATGATCAGCAACAAAAACAAAATAGCAAAGTTAGCATTCGCGAAGAAGCATGTAACTGGTCAGAAGCTGATTCGTCCAAATTTTTTTTTTCAATGACGAAATAAAGTTCAATTTGGGAGTGATGGCTAGGCAATATGTACGAAGACTAACTTGTGAAACAATGAATAAGAATTGTACCAAGAAAACAGTTAAGTATAGCAGAGGCAGTGTAATGGTCTTTGGAAAGATTTCGACGTTTGGATCTTTGCCTCTTGTACGCTTAAATACGAGAGTAAGTACTGGACTATAAAAAACATTGTTACAACGTCACGTTGTTATTGCGTTGCAAAATTGTTTTATTGATACTTCCGTATTTATGCAGGACAATACGCTGTACCATAAGACGAAGCTCGTGATGAATTATCTCGAAGAACAAAGAATTGAGATTCTTAACTGACCCGCTTAGAGTCCTGACTTAAACCCCATCAAACACAGAGAGAAAACTTTAAAAGTGAAGGTCACAGCCCAAAATCCATCGAATGTTAAAGATTTGTGACTGAAACTATGTGAAGAATGAGCTAAAATTACGGTTACTTATTTTCAAAATTTGGTAAAATTTTGTGTGAGAAGAAGTGCAGTAGCCTAAGGTATTAACAGAAAATAATAAATTGCAAATTTCTTTTTTGTGTTGTTCTGATTTATTTATCTAAAGTTTAAATTTGTTTTCTAATTTTGAACACATGAAAAGCAGTAAATGTGTCATAAATTCCTTTCTATTTTTCCTGAAAGTTACCGACATTGTTTGTTAGTAAGATTTTCCCGCAATTTTGATGGTTTTGGAGATACTGATTTTTACATTTCGTATATATATATATATATATATATATATATATATATATACTACCCGCCATAATTATTAGGTCACCCCAGTGTTTAAAGAATTATTTATTTCATACTATTTTTTAGTTTTTAGTATTTTTTGCGAAGTGAATAGTTGTAAATGATAATAGAATGGTTCTTTTGTTAATACTACACATTAAAATGTGCCTCAAATGAATTTATAATTATTTAATAATTACCTATATTGTAGTTTCAGCAAAATAACTTCCTTTTGCCTTCACAACGGTTGCACACACTCTGGGTATTCTTCCCACAATTTCTTTTAAAATAATCCTCCGATAACTCACTCCATGTATCCTTTAGACGCCTAACTAAACCCCGAACATTACTAGGCTGTTTCTTCTTACTTCTCCTGTCCAACTCATCCCATGCAAGTTCAGTTGGTGAGAGATCTGGTGACTGTGGTGTCCAACACATAACTTTTAATACACCCGCAGTTTATTTTAATTTTATATCATTTTTGCACAATTTAGATGTATATTTTGAGTCGTTATGCTGCTGGAGGATGAAATTCTGACCCACAATACACAATCCAGATGGAATCATATATCTCTGTAAGATTGAATGGTACTGTTCTTTCTTCATAGTCCCCTTTACTTCAACCAAGTCACTTAAACTCGTGCCCGCAAAACAACACCAAACAATGCAGATTCCGCAACGATTTTTCATTGATGACTGTCCACACTCATCTTTCACTCGCTCCCCAACCCTCTTCCACATGCACACCCTCCTTTTACTCCCAGACAGTTCAAACTTAGACTCATCAATCCACAACACGTTTGACCACTGTTCTAGTGTCCAGTTTTTGTGCTCTCTTCCCCATGCTGGTCTCTTCTTCTTATTGGCTGGCCGAAACTAAGGCTTCCTGGCTGCCACTCGCCAAAAGAAGCATTCCATTTTCCATTAGAATTATCCACTTGGCAATAAATACTAAAAATAGCATGAAATACATCATTTTTTGAAAACTGGGGTTACCTAATAATTATGGCCTGTAGTGTATATCAGTCAGTTAAGTGCCACACGTGATAGACGCTTGGGTGATCATGTTTCGAAAGAGACATGACTGAATAAGCAGAAGATTTTCCCGCAATAAGACGCCATTACATTCTGCGATAGCCTGGTTGCCAACCAAGGCTATAGAACACAATCTGTCCTGTTATTTGATCCTTAGCTAGAGGGAAGAGACGGATTAATACCTTTCCCAAGGGTACTTGCACGTAAGTGACTGCAAGGAAATCAACTGAGATTCGAACTCAGTTCTCTGATTTCTCATTCCGAGCCGATATCCACTGCACCACAACGCGCGTGCACACGATATATGTATATATATCGCCCCAAGCAAGGCATTTTACTGTCACTGTTTTGCAAGTGGTTACATAGAAGAAAAGTTATGAGAAAGAGTGACAGGTTATAGGGGGTGTCAGGAAGTGGGTAAGAGAATGATGAGAATACTGATTAGTAGAGTGGATAGAGAAAGGAGCATGAGAGAGAGAGAGGATGCAGGTTAGTGAGATAAGACATGACTATTGACTTCACATTTAAATTCTTGGAGATTGTAGCTGTCGGAAGCAAGTAAATGGAAGAGAATTCCACAGGTGGAAAGTGCGAGAAAAGAAGCTGTTGTGTTTACAATTTATTGGTTTCACTGTAAAAGGGTGGGACCTAGTTGCTAATCTTGTGGCTCGAGTAAATTTATATATAGGGGGTACCAGTGAGCTAATCGGAGCTAATCGGAGCAGAAGCCGTGAAAATATTTGTATAAGAGACACGGGTAAGCCACATTGCGCCGGTGAGAAATTGACTGTATCTGAGCTGACAAGTCTGGATCTATATATATATATATATATATATATATATATATATATATGTGTGTGTGTGTGTGTGTGTGTGTGTGTGTGTGTGTGTGTGTGTGTGTGTGTATAATATTAACTATAGCAACAACAATACCAATAGTAACCGAACTAACTCTGCCGAAACTAGTATTAAGTAAGTTATAATTTAAATCGTCTTGTACAACCCACCGAGAACGAACTCGGGGGGAAAGAAGGGGAAGTAAAAAAAGAAAGAAACGAAGTACATGAACAAAAAGTCAAATACTCGTAAGAAAGAAAAAACCCCAAGATGAAAACCCTAACACTAAAGCGCTCAATACGAAAGTAGAGCAAACAAAGACAGAAAGATGAAACACGTTCTCGAATATAAAAATGTGTATTTTATTTTCTCTATTTTTCTCTCTCTCTCTCTTTCTTTCTCTCTCTCTCTCTCTCTCTCTCTATATATATATATATATATATATATATATATATATATATATATCAGCCAATTTCCCTGACGAGCCGTTAGGCGAAACCGTGGTAGGTTGTTGGCTCTTGCTCAGGTTTTCTGTCTATATATATATATATATATATATATAGAGAGAGAGAGAGAGAGAGAGAAAGAGAAAAATAGAGAAAATGAAATACACATTTTTATATTCGAGAAGGTGTTTCATCCTTTAAGTCTTCAGCGGACTAAACGCTTGTTTACGTTTATGCAACTATACTTGAGAGCGAAAGTGAGTGAACGTTGGCATGTTAATCTTTTAATGTATTTGTATTTGGTCTAGCGAATTCCATTCGGTCTCTTCTTTATATGATTTTAATCCTTTTGTTATGACAGTTGCCATTTTGTCACAATGGCGGATCTGCCAAGAAAGGTGAAATGTCGTAAGAAACGTGACGCTAATTTCCCCTGGATCAATGATGTCAATTTCTCCGTTTTTATGTTTCTTTATTTCTTTGTGTGCGATGCCGTGCAATGAGAATGAGAAATCGGATATCCGAGTTCAAATGTCAGTCGAATTCGTTGCATTCACTTACACGCAAATACTCTTTAGAAAAATATGAACCTATCTCTTCTCTCTTCGGCTATGGGTTCAATAGCAGGACAAATTGGTTTCTATTGCAATCAGTCTACCCGTGGAAAGAAAGTGCAGCTTACTGCTGGAAAACTTTCTGCCTTGTCAATTATGTCTCGAAAGCGACATGATCGACTAGGCGTGTATCAGGAATGACAATTAACTGACTGACTGAATTTCCTTAATTATTTAACAAGATGAATATCTTTTGAACTACATGTCACACGCAAAAAGAATTTTGCGTTTTGGTGCAATGGACATCAGCTCAGAATGATTAATTAGTGAGCCGATTTGGACTTCCATTCAAATTCATTGTATTCAAATACGCGTAAATACCCTTTGGAAAAGTATGAACCCATCTCTTCTCCCTCCAGATATGGGTTGAATAACAGGACAGATTGGATTCTATAGCCTGAAGTCGGCAGCCAGTATACCGCGGAAAAAAGTGCAACCTACTGCATGAAAATCTTCGAACTACTCAGTGATGTCTCTTTCGAGACATGATCGCCCAAGCATATATCACGTACGGCACGTAACTGACTGATTTTTTCATGATTTCTGTTCTATTTTAACAGTTTCTACATTTTGTCCTCATTTCTCAGTATCTTCGTTTGCTTTTGAGTTTATAATTTTCTGACGGCCCATTGCAATATCTATGTAATTAAAAATCAAATATTTATAAAATTTTAAAAAATATCAACAGTAAATGTTGTGCTGGGTGTATGGGGGCACGGTGGATTAATCTATAATTCGAATCCCAGTCGATTGCATGACATTCAGTTACATGCATTTATTTTTGGGAAAGGTATCAATTCATCCTATCTTCTCCTCTATAGCTACAGGCAAAGAACAGAACAGACTGGGTGACAACCGTTCTCAGAGCAAAGACAATTCTGACAATGTAATGATGCAGAGTCCGTAAACGGAGAGGATAATCCAAAGAAAAATGTATTTAATATAAAATGTTAAGTAGATAGATCTGTATAGAGGGCTCAGTTCTATCCAATGAACTGTTGATTTCTCACTCATTTACCTTTCATGACCCTAACAGGATACGTTAAAAAATTTTATTTTGCAAATATATATATATATATATATATATATATATATATATATATATCACTCAGTTAAGTTTTCGGATCAAGTAGATTGAATTTCCACTTTTTTTTTCTTTTTTAATGTTCTCATTAATTTAAACCAAATATAATTTGCTGTTAGAAAAAATAACTTACAAAAACTTACCAGTCGAAATAAATTATAATTTATAACCGCTTTAGGTCATATATATATATATATATATATATATATATATATATATATATATATATATATCACACCCTGATTGAGAACTCTGGAAGAATGGGAGACTTGGAAAAACAGTAGCTACTCTGGCATGCACGCATCGCTCATTTCGTAATGAATTAGAGCACTCTGGCTATTGGGCGTGTATAATGATAATATACACGCTAAAATTCTGCCTTCTTCTACCGAACGCCCATAGCCCAGAGGTAGAATCGCCGACTGATGCCAATTCGCTCGGGTTTCAATCCTGGGTTAAAAGCAATCTCGGAATCTGACCGTACTGATGAGCTGTGACAGAGGAAAACAGATCTGTCTGCGGATGACTATATATATATATATATGTGTGTGTGTGTGTGTGTGTGTGTGTGTGTGTGTGTGTGTGTGTGTGTGTGTGCACGCGCGATAGAATAAAAAAATACAAAACAGGAATGAAGTGTTATGTGTGTTTTGTATAGAAACGCTTGTTTCTTTAGGTGTATGTTGGACGGTAACGTTAGTTAATGTCTGAGTTTCGCTACATTTCAAGGATTTAACTCCATCAACTGGAGGTCCTTTTCGAGAGCAGCAGCAATGTTTGTTTTGTCTGCATCGGCAGATTTCTTAGCGAGGCGGGAGAAAACTGTAGTGTCGTCAGCGTAGATGCCTACTTGTGATCTGATTACATCAGGGGGATCGTTGATGAAAATCAGAAAATGCATAAGACCTCGGATAGAGCCTTGAGAGTCACACGTGTTCGTATTATAGGATCTGGAAGCATGCTCGTTCAATACAACCTTCATTACGCGATTCGATAGGAACGATTTAAGACAAAAGAGCATCCAGGTATACCATAGCCTTGTAGCCTGCACAAAAGGCTAGCGTGCCAGACCCTGTCAAAATGGAAAATATCTAATGCAACAGCTCGAGCTTCGCCGTTCTTATCAAGAGCCTGGTATATGTCCGCAGTGATGGTCGTTAGCATGTCAGCAGTAGACCTGGTGAAGCGGAAGCCATACTGTCAGAGAACAGACATGGGCTATGTGATGTTGGAGGCTGATAGTACTATATTTGGATGGGTTTGAGGGTTCCCCTGAGTTCTTATAACAGGAACCACAGATGAGGACATCCAGCAGGTAGAGAAGCAAGAAGCAGAGAGACACCTATAGTAGAATTTTAAGGACTGAACCCTATAGTTAGTTGGAAACTGACAGGTTCAGCTCGTATTCCGAGGAATTTTCACGATGGATGCAATCTATGTTTACAGGAAAAAATACAAATATTAAAGTACCCTAACTAACACCTACACTTAAATTTAAGGAAAGAATTCATTAGTAAATGCCACCATAAGGCGAAATTTGTGAACGTTTAAAATTTAAGTTTTGAATTCAGTTTTAGAAAAATAAATTAATTTTAATTGATTAATTAATTAATTAATTAAATTTTAAATAGTAAATTTGAAACCCACAACTAATGTCTGATCCCAGCGTAATAGATTCCTTCTTCTTCCTTTTCTTCTATTAATATCTAACTTTAAGGAGATTATGTATACTTAGACTAACTTAACCCCCAATTTTTCTTGCACCTTTAAATATTTTTCCCTGCGCCTTTATATTTTTTCCCTGCACTTTTTTTGTACAAGTGGTTGGGTGAGTAAGTGTGTGTGTGTGTGTGTGTGTGTGTGTGTGTGTGTGTGTGCGTGCGTGCGTGTGTGTGTGAGCAGTATGTTATTTTTATATATATTTGTATGTGTATGTATGTATATATGTACACGTTGTATATATATATATGTACATATATATATATGAATATATATATATATGTATATGTATGTGTGTATGTGTGATATATATATATATATATATGTATATATGTATATGTGTGAGTGTGTGAGTGTGTGTAGGCGCCTGTAGGAGTGTGTGTAAGGGCCTGTGCGAGTGTGTAAGTGTACACTTGTTGGATTTATTAAACAGTAAAAACTGTTTCATCTTTATTTTTATATTTATTATTTTTATATTTTATTTTATTCCATGTTTTCATGAATTTTATTAATTTTCTATAAATTTTATTTTTTAATTTAAATCTAGTTCTATATTTAAATTAAATGTCAAGGTTCCCCAACCCAATTTTTTTTCTAATAATTTCATCCCATTTATTTAAACCAAAAGCCGTAATGATTTATTTGTCAACAAGTCCGTTAACGTTTCTATGGAGATTATTTTTTTCCTTTTTTTCCTTTTTCTTTCCTTTCTCTTCTTTTTTCTTTTCTTTTCTTAGGTTACTTCCCTGTCAACCACCCCTTCCCACTTCTTTTTTTCTTTTATCTTTCCCCTTACATTTCTTAGAGCCAGCAAGGCTAAATTTTCACTTACAACTCTTAACTCAGTTTAAAAGTAAGGTTTTCCAAAAATCTAAAAATATACATTGATTTCTGTCTGCTTTCTTATTAATCCCTTTAATTTTTCTGTGATGTATATTTTTTTTAACTTTCGCCGGTAAAATGTCTTGGTTTATTTTGAAATAAAGAAGTTGCCGATGATGCGTGAAATTTCTCTTAGGGATTTCATGTAGAACTGGCCATACAACTGATTTGAACATCGGAATTTACTGTATTTTATATACATATATGTTTGCGTGTGTGTGTGTGTGTGTGTGTGTGTGTGTGTGACGACTCGCTGTAGAATAGAATCTCACACTATGAAATAAGTTCTGGAAAATATCTTCTTATATAATTCATATGTCACATTTTTATGCACACACAGACACACACACACATACATATATATGCGTGTGTGTGTGTGTGTTAAGTAAGTCATCGAGCTTTATATTCGACCTCAACAGAATGCAGAAAGCACTGGACGGCCGTTTCGTCTTATATGTGGGACTCTTCAGCAGTGCGCATCTACTACCAGGAATTGAAACCCGACAGTTAGGTTATTAAGCTGATGTCATACCAACTGTACCACGGGCCCTGGTGACGAAGAGGTAAAGAATTAAGTTCGATGAAGTGCGCCGCTCCTCACGAATTTCGTGGTGGAACTACTCCAAGCTTCTTTGCCCATAGGATAGTGCCTCCCCAAGCCACGACATCAGCTTAATAACCTAATTGTCGGGTTTCAAATCCGGGTAGTGGATGCGCACTGCTGAAGAGTCCCAAATATAGGACGAAACGGCATTTTCTGCATTCTGTTGAGGTCGAATATAAAGCTCGATGACTTACTTAATAATTGTTCAAATCCTCCTACTACTTGAAATATATATATGTATAGAGATATATGAGTATAATATATTGATCGGAAACCGAGAAGATGAATAGAATACATGTATCTAACCAATGAAACCTGAAACAACATACTGTCTCAATCTCTGAAGAAGCTTGTTAAAAGTGAAACATGTTAGATTAAAGAGACTTTTTCCTACATATTCTTCATTTATTCTATTCATATATATATATATATATATATATATATATATATATATATATATATATTCTGATTATCATCGTTTATATATATATATAATGAAACTTAAAAAATTGCATATATCGGATGATTATATCTGCGAAATACATCCGCTTCATCAGTGATGAAGTTTTTCAAGAAATCTCCGTTTCAAAATTAAATAATGATCTGATCTGACTGTTTTTGTGATCGAATTAATATACGTTAAATTATACCACAGAAATAAAAGGTAAGGGCGGAAAAAGAAAAATGATGGCTCTGTAAATAAAGAAATTTATATATATTTAACCCTCTGGCTGGATCAGTTTTCATATTTATTCTACAATTTAATATTAATAGGATCTCACTTTGGGATTTTACCTAGAGGACACTTTCTTTATATATATATATATATATATATCAAGAAAGAAAGAAAGAAAGCGGCTTGTAGGTAAAATCCCAAGGGAGAGCCTATTAATATTAATTGTAATGGATAGCAGCTTGTTTTATAGTAGGTTCTTTTCTAAACACTATGAGTGAAAAGAATTTGTCTGAGCTAAACATCACTTTTTCACAACTACTACTGAACTAATAAAATACTTAGTACAAAACAAACTAATTAGTTAAAACTTGAAGAATGGTTTTACTTTATTGCGTGTAATAATATATGATCATGAAATGAATTTTAACATATGACCGTAATTTTGTAGTCGTGGAACTCGCTATGATTTTTCACAAAATCCAAATAGCAAAACCGTGAACTTTTTTCCAGGTACTAGTAGCTATTATTTATATTATTTGTAATATCAGTAGTAATATTGAGACAAGTTTCAAGAAAATATTGACTTGTCGTGATATCAATAAAATAAACTAATGTCTTCCTTTTCAAATTCAACAAATAGAGTAGAAATAAATCCGCCGGAGGGAATAGTCCATATATTACTGCCATTAAGAAAAAGTAAAATATGTAGAATTTATCTGTAAAATTTTGCTTCTCTCTGTTACGCGAGATAAACAGAAGCATTTTTTTACTGCTAATGGCGAGAAATTTTGCACTTCCACGTAATGTAATGGTTAGCGAGCTTGTCAGTTACGAATAAATTTAGAGTTCGATCCTCACTGATTGTCACATACTTTCAAACTTGTGCAAAAATCTAATCAACGCTTCGAAAATCTGTCTGTAAGCACATCTACGTGGGTTAATGTTTAGCAAGGTCGTCTCAATAGATCAATTACAACTGAATAGTAAATTGTCTCCGAATCGTCTTACCATACATGCAATCATTTACAACATTTAAGCTGGGCATAGTAAAACATTACACACGTGCATAGATACATAGACACCCACACCCACACACACACACACACACACACATATATATATATATATATATATATATATATATATATATATATATATATAGCCTTTGATATTTGAAAAAGAAATCTCTCGATCGGCGTCGAGAGCGAGGGAAAATTTACTTGCCCCAAAATCGTTTTACTCGACCGACTCCATTTTCTTAATAGTCGCCTGACGTAAACATAGCGTGAATCACTCAGGGAAAACAAAAAATGAAATTTTAATTAAAATTTTGAACGTGTTACAAAGTATTTAATTTTTTTTTTAAATAATAACAACAAAATATGATCTTTCCTCTTTATAATAGCATAAAAATTTTGATGATAAAACTTTGTTTTTTTTTTTTACGTTTGAAATCATTTGACATCATGATATCCTAGGATTTTTTTCTTGGTAATTGAGTGGAGGTACCAAAATTCGTAGTTTATTCTTCTGTTTGACTACAACTTCAAATGTTCGTTTTTACTTTTCGTAAACGGGGAGGAAAATTTGAGTCAAGGATAAAATCAGTTTCTAAAAATCTGTGAGTGTTTTTAATCTAGGCGACAGAAATATTTTTGCTCTACTCTGGAAGCGTTAATTAATCGAATGTTTACACTGACCGGGACGATAGAAGCGAGACCAAAGAGCTCAATAATGTCATTGTAGATCATTCTATATAACTTGTGAATCTTCAATGGCATACGGTTTACAAATTGTTTAGCATTCATCAGAACGTGAAAATTATCCAAAATGGAATTCGTTTATGCTTTAAAAAATACTAAAAAATGCTGTCTAAAAGAAACTTTGTTGCCTATATATATATATATATAAATTTACATAATTATGAATAGACTGTAGATAGATATGAATTTATATATATATATATATATATATATATATACAATTGAAGAAGAACAAAGAAAATTTCAACGTTCAAAACATTAATTTAAAATAGTGCTCAATATAAAAATAGAGTAATGAATATTTATTAATAATTATTGCGTTAGAACATGAGAAAAATTACAAACTACTACAAATTGTACATTTTATTTCGATATTGAAAAAACAATGTCTCATGAGATAGATAACAATGATGGTACCATTTCTATCATTGTAAACTACACGATTAGATAGATAGATAGATAGATAGATAGATAGATAGATAGATAGATAGATAGATAGATAGATCGTTTAGTCTATGAACAATTTATGAAGACTCTTCAGTTATGTTCAGTCCGTAATAGATAGATAGATAGATAGATAGATAGATAGATGATAGATAGATAGATAGATAGATAGATAGATATGAATAGACTGAGATAGATCGTTTAGTATATAAACAATTTATGAAGACTCTTCAGTTATATTCAGTCCGTAATAGATAGATAGATAGATAGATAGATAGATAGATAGATAGATAGATAGATAGATAGATAGAATAGACTGAGATAGATAGATAGATAGATAGATAGATAGATAGATAGATAGATAGATAGATCGTTTAGTATATAAACAATTTATGAAGACTCTTCAGTTATATTCAGTCCGTAATAGATAGATAGATAGATAGATAGATAGATAGATAGATAGATAGATAGATAGATAGATAGATAGATCGTTTAGTATATAAACAATTTATGAAGACTCTTCAGTTATATTCAGTCCGTAATAGATAGATAGATAGATAGATAGATAGATAGATAGATAGATAGATAGATATGAATAGACTGAGATAGATAGATAGATAGATAGATAGATAGATAGATAGATAGATAGATAGATCGTTTAGTATATAAACAATTTATGAAGACTCTTCAGTTATATTCAGTCCGTAATAGATAGATAGATAGATAGATAGATAGATAGATAGATAGATAGATAGATAGATAGATCGTTTAGTATATAAACAATTTATGAAGACTCTTCAGTTATATTCAGTCCGTAATAGATAGATAGATAGATAGATAGATAGATAGATAGATAGATAGATACATAGATACATAGATCGTTTAGTATATAAACAATTTATGAAGACTCTTCAGTTATATTCAGTACGTAATAGATAGATAGATAGATAGATAGATAGATAGATAGATCTGAATAGACTGAGATAGATAGATAGATAGATAGATAGATAGATAGATAGATAGATAGATAGATAGATAGATAGATAGATAGATAGATCGTTTAGTATATAAACAATTTATGAAGACTCTTCAGTTATGTTCAGTCCGTAATATATAGATAGCTAGCTAGCTAGCTAGCTAGCTAGCTAGATAGATAGATCTTGTACGAAGTTTAATCTGCTTTTGGTTCTGTGTTGAAAATGAACGTAGGTTCACAATCGATAATGTCAGCATTGATTATTTCGTTATCCAACTAAAATGACATCAGGTTCCACGCCGAGAGTAAAACAAATTATATTAATGTTCGGTTGCCCTCGTTTTCTATGAAACTACTTATGAACCTACCATTCTCGTCACCTAGGACTATTATTTTTTTATTTTCTTTTTTCACTAAAACTAGGGAAAAATTATGTCAAAGTGAAGAAAAAAAGTTTTCATGTGACGCATTTTGTTCTTTAGGGTTTCATCTGACTAAAGTTATATTTACGTTGATGTGCCTACATATGTGCACAAAATTCGAGATGACGCTAAGAGTTACAGTTTTAATTTAAAGAACAAAATATGTTTTAGGATTATAACCTGACCAATTTCATTTAATTCTTTTCGTTTACGTTTTCATCAGATTTGTGTTGTTAAATATCACACACGGTGATTATAGAAAACCTACTCAGAAAAGTTAAATGTTGTTAGAACCTGGCACATATACAAATCAACCATCCGTCCAATCATGGGATACTGCAGTCACATATGGTCAGGCGCCCCGCTGTTCATCTAAGTGTTCTCGACAGACTCCAAAGGATAATCAGTAATGTGATGGGTACCGATTTGGCGGCTCGACTCCAGCCACTTTCTCACCGACGGGATGTGACTTCCCTCTGTCTCTTCTACAAACATTTTCATGGCTTCTGCACCGAGGAACTTAAGTCACTGATGCCCCTGCCACATGAGTTTACTCGTGCAACCAGACTAGCAACAAGTCCCACCCATTCACAGTTAAATCAATCAAATGCAGCCGACAATTCTATTACAGAAGCTTCTTTTCTCGCACTTCCCGCCTATGGAACTCTGTAATTCGTTGCATTAAACACACACATATATATATTTATGCATATTTTATTAAATAACATCGGCAAGTTTTGTGTATTTATTTTATGTATTTTTTTCATATTCTCTGATAAGCTTAATAGCATTATCATTAATGAAAATAAAGAAAATTACAATATTGATACATAATGTTTTTAATAATCTAATCTAATCTTTCGGCTTACATAAGCCATTTTCAAAGATGTCAAATTACAATATATATTATAAAAACGAACAAACGAAAATGATAAACTTTTTTTGTTTACATGGAAGATTTCCAAGCAACAACAAACTCGTGCATATAAGACGCTAGAAGCGAATATTACATCACAGCTCGTGTCGTCACACATGACCAAGCGAGAGTGAAAACAAGAAATATTAAGTATGGCAAGCCATTGGAATAAACCAATGGCTTCTGTTATTAATTATAGGCATTTAAGAATATTTACGAAGATTTCGTAGTTTATCTTATTCAGGTTTGGGAACGGTATTAATCCGTCTCTTCCATCCAGTTATGGGTTAACTAACAGGACAGATTAGGTTCTATAGCCTTGGCTGGCAACCAGTCTACCGCAGAAATCAATGGCAACTTACTGCGGGATAATCTTCTGCCCAGTCAGTCATGTCTCTTTCGAGACATGATCGTCCAAGCGTGTATCACGTGTGGCACTTAACTGACTGACTGACTGAATTATAAATAAAAGCAAAATGTTGTTAGCTGAAAATTTCACACCATATGTTCCCTCCTTATGGCCACGATTTCTTAAAATCATCACCTCAGACGTTGGAATAAGGCAGGTATATCGGGAAATGATCCCAAGGATATCTGCATGTGAGTGAATGCAAGGAATTCAATTGGAATTCGAACTCTGCTCCCCAATTTCTCGTTTCGAGCCGATATCCACTACACCACAAAGCAGATCCATAATTTAGAATATATATTATTTATCCAACCAAGTGAATAATTCTAAATGAACACAGAATGGTTCTTTTATTACTACTTTGCAAAATTTTACAAGATATAGAATCAAAGATGAGCTCGAGCGAATCCCACTAAATTTTCTTTATTCTTTCATTGATGAAACTTCAATATCGGTAATTATTAAATATTTATGAATACATTTGGTGCACATGTTATTGTGCATTATTAACAAAAGAACCATTCTATTTTCATTTACAGTTATTCACTTGGCAATAAATACTAAAAAATAGTATGAAATACATCATTTTTTTAAACACTGGGGTACCCAAATAATTATGGCCGGTAGTGTATGTGATTAGCTACCCTGTACGTTAAGACGTAAAAAAGGGTGGAAGTTGAGTCAACCACAATCTAACTAGTGGTGATGTCTCATTAAATTACGATGGAGAACACATCAGGAAACCAGTCCACAAAATATCCCAAGAAAAAACATAGCATTTAATAAACAAAATATGAAACGTAATGGAAGGTAGCAGAAGAAAGTAACAAGAAAGGACTAGAAATAAGCTGCAAAAAAAAAACGAATGCATGGTCATCAGTAAAAAGGGCAGCCCAAAATGCCAAATACAGGTCGGGGATACCAGAATCAAGCAGAAACAAAAATGTAAATACCTGGGAATCGTTATAACAGAAGACGGAAAATGCGACACAGAAATCCGAAGGCGAATTGACATGGCGAAGGAAGCATTCCCAAAGTTGAGTAAAGTATTAAGAAACAGGACAATTTCGCTAGAAACTAGGAAAAGATTACTAGATTGCCATGTGCTGTCCGTCCTTCAATATGTCAGTGATAGCTGGACAATGCCATCAAAGATAAAGGAAAATCTTGAAGCAACTGAAATGTGGTTCTACAGAAGGATGCTGCGAATATCATGAATCGAGCATGTGAGCAATGATGAGGTCTTGGAAATGATGGAAACAAAAAGGAAATTAATACTGAGCATCAGGAAGAGACAGCTGAAGTTCCTGGGACACGCAATGAGTAAGAAGGGCTTGGAGAATTTGATACTAACTGGCCAGATAGAGGGGAAAAGAGACAGAGGAAAGCAACGGATAACATGTTTGAAGGACCTAATCAGGTGGATGACGGAACGAGGATTGAATGGTGTAACAGGAGAAGGCGTGCTCAGAGCCACCAGAGATAGGGAAAAGTGAAGGCCATGATTGCCTACATCCTGAAGGGACAAGGCACATAGAAGAAGAATGGCGTGAATGGGATTAACAAGACTGGCATTAAGTCATCCCCCGTTAAGGAATGACATTGCATTACAGTTTTAACGTGATTGTTACCCAACGATTGTTAACATAAACGGTTAAAAGACGTCAAACACTTTGAAATTGACCCCTCAAGTCACCTGACCCTCATCCAGTGAATGTTCGCATGAAACAAAATATAATTCTTGAGAAATGAAATATTAGAACATTAAACCGCAGTGGACTGTACAGTACAGTGCAGTACAGTATAATGGTTTATGTACGATGTAATATAAAATAGGAAATGAGGTATAAATATCGGTAAATTTTTGTTTCGTTCCCCTTCAAATATTTCTAAAACATCCCTATTTCCGTGCAAATGTCTATGCTGAACTCAAATCGGTAATTGTTTATTGAAGAAACCTACCTTTTTTTCATGTTATCGAGCCGAAAAATATGGAAATTCTTGTCGCTGTTTATCTCACCCCGTAACCACGGTTCAAAAATGTTATTCACTGCAGACTGAATTCACGCGTAGTTTTACGTTTGTTCTGTCTTTTTACTTCCGTTTTCCAATTAGTCCGCGGAAAATGAGTTCCGAAACCGAACAAATTGCGGAGTAATTGTTCAACGGGAGTAAATCGGCCGAAATATGTATCCTACGCATCATGTCATTCAGCGGTGAATCAGATAAAAGAACAGTAGTCAGGGGTGAGATATAGTCCGATAAATTTCTGGCCGATATCATGAAAAAAAAAGTAGGTATCTTCAATAAACGATTATCGATTTGAGTTCAGCATATACATTTGCACGGAATTAAGGATGTTTTGGAAAGATTTGAAGTGGGTAAAGGCCTTCGGGGAACAAAACAAAAATTTACCTAAATATCAATATTTTAAGTGTATGCGAAATTCGGTTAGGAGATTTTGTCAATCACAAACACAGTATCATATACGCAGGAGGAGAGTATAATGAAAGAGGTATAGAATTCTTACTAGACCGACACATGAAGAAATACGTTCTGAGATAACGTCACTTATCTTCAAGAAATATTCTCGTTAATCGGATTTGAAACCCTTAAACTAAACAATTACTGAAAAGTTCGTCTATGAAACTCCGGAGTCGAAAAGTGATGAGGGACAAATTTTATGAAACCCGTAACGAAATAGATTAACCCCGATAAGTTTCTTTTAATTTATTTGTTTTAAATACTATTTCAAATGGATACTCGTATTTAGTAGATACAATGATTTTTAAAATTGATCAGTTTATTTATTTCTGTCTACTAACCCGCCTAACCGAGAAATCTTGTCCAAACAATGTGAGTTTAAAAGTATTATTTCGGGCTTTTTTGATATTACGTCCTTTGTGGTCAAGTGGTCAAAACAATTTTGAGTTTGAATTTTGTTTAATGGCATATCAACCTCTGCGGGTTATTTAATGCCAAAAAGGTGGGGTTTTAAAGTATTTATTTTTTAATGTTCGGTTTTAGTGAGAAGGTTGATTTAGTCAGATTTTAATGAACATTTTTTTTTATTTTAGAAAACAGAAAATGTCCTCTAGTTTTGTATTCAGAAATGTTTTGCTGAGATTAATTTAAGAAAATGACGTATAAATATCAATATTTTAAGCGTATACGAAATTCGGTTGGGAGATTTTGTCAGTCACAAACACAGTATCATATAAGTAGGAGGAGATTATAAGGAAAGAGGTATAGAATTCTTACTAGACCGACACATGAAGAAATACGTTCTGAGATAATGTCGCTTATCTTCTCATTATAGTGAGCAACTAATGAATTTAATATGTTGTTTTATAAAGATTCCCTTTCCTGTTCACATAATATTTTATTTAAATCCCTGGATGGTTCTCCTATATCTTCATTGTGACAATTACCACAGGTAAATAGAGTTGAATTCTACTTCAAACTTTAGCTGATTAGTTTGTTTTGTATTAATGATCATCTTTTTAGAGGTAGTTCTAGTGCAGGGGATATCGGATCGGAACGATAAATCGGAGAGTCAAGTTCAAATTCCAGTTAAATTCGTTGCATTCACTTACGCACAAATAACCTTGGAAAAAGATATTAATCTGTTGCTTCTCCCTCCAATTATGGGTTAAACAGCAGGACAACCAGTATCCAGCAGAAAGTAATGGCAAGCTACTATTGGAATATCTTCTGGTGCATCTGTCATGTCTCTTTCGAGACATGATCGCCTAAGCGTGTATCATGTATGGCAAATTATAACAATTATAAGTTAAGCTTAGATAAATTATTTTCAATTTTAGTCTATAACAAGCTTCATATATATTAGTCATCCACACTGTCTCATGCTGTATTACAGCTCATCAGTGTGGCATGACACATTCACGTGCTTCTGGCCGGGATCGAAACTCGACTGATTTGATGTCAGTTACCCACTAAGCCATAGGCACATGTACTCAGAGAAGGAAAATTTTAATGTGTTATATTTGAGTAGTGTATACACACACGCCAGTCACCGAAAGAACTCAGAAGCGTAATGCATGTATTGCAGAAGTGGAAACTGTTTTTAAAATTTTATTCTCTCCAGGGCTTAATTATAATGAGTGCATAATATATTAGTCATCCACATACAAACCTGTTTCGCTGTATCATAGCTCATCAGTGTGGCTAGGCACATACAGTTTCTTCTGGCCAGGAATAATTCGCTAGAAACAAAGAAAAGAGCACTGGATTGCTAGGTGATGTCAGTTCTTCAATATGGCAGTGAATGCTGAACAATATCATCGAAGATGAAGGAAAAGCTTGAAACAATTGAAATGGTGTTCTACAGAAGGATGCTGCGGATATCATGGATCCAGCATGTGAGTAATGATGAGGTTTTGGAAAGAATGGAAACGAAAAGGGAATTAATACTGATCATCAGGAAGAGACAGCTAAAGTTCCTGGGACATGCACTGAGGAAGGAGGGCTTGGAAAACCTGATACTTACAGGCTAGATATAGGGGAAAAGAGACAGGAGAAAGCAGCAGATAACATATCTGAAGGACCTGATCAGGTGGATGACAAAACGAGTGTTGTGTAGTGTAACAGGAGAAAGCGTACTAAGAGCCACCAGGGATAGAGAGACGTGGAAATCCATGATCGCCTACGTCCTGAAAGGACAGGGCACATAGAAGAAAAAGAACTCTTGCCGTATGTGACATCGCGTTAGCATGCAAAAAAGGCTTTTTTATTCCACAGTGTATGCTACCATTACCGTGAAAAAGATAATGTATTCTAGTCTTCTTCTAATGTAAATGACGCGTATAATTAATCCTTATAAACAGTTTCTTTGTTAAGATGTATATGTCTTCTTGAATATGTTTTTGGTAAATAAAAGATTAAAAAAATCTAAACTAATTTATAAATGGAACTTTGTCTATGCGTGTGTGTATGTGTGTGTGTGTGTCTGTGTCTGTGTCCGTTACCTATAGACTCCGAAACGGCTGAACCGATCTTCTTGAAAATTTACACAGTTGTACTATAAGCGTCTGCAAGTGTTCTTAGCTAGGTTTTGTGTCGAGGTACCTCCGATAAATATCGAAAATCGATAATCGAAAAAATCGGGTTATAGAAGGAGTGGTCCGATTTTAATCAAATTTCATACACTCATAGAAAAAGACATAAGAAAACGAGATTCAGAAGTTTCAAGGTTGCAGTTCTTACAACAGTGCAGAAAATCGATAATATATATATATATATATATATATATATATATATATATATATATATATATATATATAAACAAGATGTTTGTGTGTGTGTCTGTTAATCTGCGTGAATGTCTGTATTTTTTTCAGCGCTTTTATTTTAGTTTTTGCTTCGGGTTTGGCTCTAATTAGGTATAATTGTAGTTCTTAGTCTCAGCCATGATACCATTTACTCAGAGGACTCTTTTAGCCTCCTTCAAAATTCATTTTACGACGAAAAAACTTATTTGATATCGATACCAGAAAAATAAAAATTTGACTTACATCCATTCATTTTTTTCTTCTGTCTACGGTTTCGCTTTAACTGGAAAAAACTATAGCTTTTTAGTCTTTCGTGTCAACGTCCAAAGAGTCTGAGCTCCAGGACCATGGATTAGTTTTAAAGCTTTTATTACACCCGAGCAACTCCGGGCTATACTGCTAGTCTACAATAATCAGAGGGTGCAATATGTGGTGGGTGGTGTAGAATATACTCATTAATTTCTAAAATTTTCCTTGTATTTTTCTTATGTTGTCATAGAGAAGAATAAAACTTCCTCTCATCTACTGTTCATGTTGCTACTAACATGCAAAGATTAAAGTGTGTTAGTCTACGGCAGATTTGTTCTTAACCTTCACATATGATTAGTAGTTTCGTCATTCCGATTACTTCCCAAAAAACGGAATTTACTTATGAATCAAATTTGTAAATTATTCTTTCTGATGAACATGAAATATAAAATAGTATAAGAAAAATATTAGTTAAACATGAAAATATTTTCTAATAATATCTTAGGTTCGCTTGAGGGAAAACTTCAGATTAATCATGTTTATTTTGCATATAATTCATGTAAACAACTCAGGCGGTCTTGTTTATCTGATACAACTTTCAAATCTCTGTCATTGCAATAAGATGATGTTTTGTAAACATTACAGTTTGCAGTTTTTGTTAGTTTTATTTATTAATTTTTGTTTTACAGTTTTATTTTCTCTCTTTCTTCTTCAATGATATTATGACGATGTTCATAAAATGTTCTTTTAGAATCAGAAAAATAGTAGGTTTGAATAAAATCGTGTTAACGATAACAACGGCAAATTAAATTGTCAGCTTAAATCAGTGGTTCTCAACCGGTGTTCATCGGAACCCTAAGGTTCCGCAAGAGATCGCCTTGAGTTCCTTGAGAAACAGTGATAAAAAGGATAATGTATTTTTCAGCAAATTTTATTCAATTTTATATTCGTAATTGTTCTATATATGTTCGCTATCGTGTTGGAAAATCATCGCTTATTATAATAAACGGTTCAACCATCTTATATTATTCAAAACTATAAATATAAATAAATACTATATGAAATTATGTCTAACCGTGTCTACATAGTGTCAGTCTGAAACTGCCTTTACTGGTTAGTTTAAAACTATAAATATAAATAAATACTATATGAAATTATGTCTAACCGTGTCTACATAGTGTCAGTCTGAAATCGCCTTTACTGGTTAGTTTAAAACTATAAATATAAATAAATATTATATAAATTATGTCTAACCGTGTCTACATAGTGTCGGTCTGAAAGCGCCTTTACTGATTAGTTTAAAACTATAATTATAAATAAATATTATATAAATTATGTCTAACCGTGTCTATATAGTGTCGGTCTGAAATCGCCTTTACTGATTAGTGGACAGGACCCGTACATGGCGGATTCGTGTAACATTGAGTACGTCAATCAAGTGTAGTACGCTGTCCATACATTATGCATATCATAGGAATTACGATACAACGATAGACTTGAAGAGATTAATTTTAGTAATCAGGAAAGCATCATCTTGGGGTCACTTGTGTTTCTTACATTTTTAGCTTTACACAGACGCCTTCTGCTATTCCACTGAGCCTTTCAATCTTTGTATCACATTTTCTCTGGTCTGTTATTGTGGTGATACCAACCGAACAAAAGCGAGGGACCGGATGTTTGCACTCTCACGACCAAAAAGTAAATGACCAAACGTCGTCGGTGCGCACCCCGGCTTCGCGCAGATGTTCCGGTTGAAAACTAAAAATTAATTAAATATAAAATTTCCAGTTCGCGAGCCTACGCGAATTTTATTTATCGGCCAATGGGAGACCTAGAATGAAATACGGATGTGAATTCCCAAATGATCTGCTGCGATCCAAAAAGTCGAAATAAAAAGCCGATACAGAAAGCATCGCCAGACAGACAGACCGACCAAAACTGACTCGAGAGAGACGGGTGTAATTAGTATCAACCCTTGACCCAAGTCAAGCGGCTTACTATGCTCGCCTCCCTTCACCTCTCTTTTATTCTTCGTTGTTTCAAAACTACTTACTGACCAAAGGAGCGGATACATCAAAGACATTCCTTACTTACAACGCTCCCACATACCTAAATATTAATTGTCTTTTCAGCATTTTATTGCCATGAACATTTTAACGTCCGTTGGACCCATATTTAAACGGGTGTAATTAGTATCAACCCTTGACCCAAGTCAAGCGGCTTACTATGCTCGCCTCCCTTCACCTCTCTTTTCTTCTTCGTTGTCTCAAAACTACTTACTGACCAAAGGAGCGGATACATCAAAGACATTCCTTACTTACAACGCTCCCACATACCTAAATATTAATTGTCTTTTCAGCATTTTATTGCCATGAACATTTTAACGTCCGTTGGACCCATATTTAAAGGATTACTTTAATTGAAAAAACTTAATTGATATGTGTATATATAAAATGTTATTTCTCAACACAATTTGCTTTTCGTGATTTATAATCTTTTTATGACTTATAGTGGGCTATCTACGAGGCCAAATTCCGTTAATCTGCAACAATATACTACTACCCTTCAAAAGAACACCGCCCCCACTATATTATCATATTGATAATAATATATCTCGGAAAAGAAAAGAGTAGATTAGTTTAAGCCACTGGAACAAAAAATGCAATGCTTAAAATCACTATGAGAAAAATTGACACACCTATTGCTTCTCCTCCAATCTTTTTAAATAATCAGGAATTCATCTTATTTTTTCAAAACAAATCATTTTCACCATTTATTTCCACATATCATCTGAAGAGGAACAGTTTTGTTCTGAAACATGAACATTTTTTGTAGTAATATTATGCTATTATAAACCATTGTAATAACAACATTACAATATTAAGCTTTACTCTGTATCGAGAACTCTTTATAAAAAATGCTTGAACAGTTGTTTTTTAATTTACGGTTTCTTCCAATTTTTTGTAATATAGATAGATAGATAGATAGATAGATAGATAGATAGATAGATAGATAGATATAATTTCACCCCAAACAAAGTGGAACCGCTACTAATGTCCAAGGGGTTACACTGAGAGAAAAAAAACTGGGTACAGGAGGGTATTGAAGAAAGGCTAAAAGATAAACGGTAAATCAAGAAGACAGAAGATGGCAACTGACGTTGGATTTAAATTTTTGGAGTTTATAGGTCTCAGAGATTGTCTGCATAGTCTCAATTCTTCCTTACATCTGTATGTATTTCCCAAGGCTTTACCAATTACGGACATGATGAACTCCATATTATTCGGCAGTTTCAGAACGACATCTTGCTTTAAACAAAAAATCATGCATAATTTAAATGTATATCAAACCAGCGATAAAGCCACCAAGACAAAGAAGTCAAGCAATTAAAGAAAGAAAGACAAGATTATTGAGAAAAAAAAAGCTTATTAAGTGATTACAATCACTGGGGTACATGAACTCCATTCCTTGCGTAGTAGTGTCTCTGTTGGTAGTCATGAGTTATCTACCTCTAACCTTGTAAGTTACGTGTTCACCATAGCTTTAGCCTGGTATTGAACTCACAACTCTTTGGGTGTAGCTGTGGAAAGAAATATAAAGCAGAAACAGACTGCCCCCTTGAAGTAAAGCTACAAAGAGCATCACAAGGCCGTAACACGAGGTAAGATAGAAAAATCAAGCGTAGCTCAGCACATATGGAGGGAGAAAGGTGATCACTACCCCCTATGGGATAAAGTTTACATAATAGATAGAGAACACCACTGGAAACTACGTAAACTTAAGGAATCAGCACATATGCTAAGCTTCAAAAATCTCCTAAGCCGACCAAGCAAAGAGATAAATACAATATTGAAACTAGTAATACGGAGAGCCAGAGAAAATCATTAGTGTTAAAAATTGCAATATGAGCTCTGGTAAAAAAAAATTCTCGAAAAACATAAAAAAATAGTAGAGAAAACCATTAACATAAAAAAAATTGCAATTTTCAAAGTTACTGAACATCAGGTTTATAAGTAAAAAAAAATCAGTTGTTCTTTACCTTAAGTGGCCCAGTGGTAATAGACGTTGGTAAGTTCCTGTGACTTAACCCAAAGAATTGTTAGTTTAATACCAGGCTACAGCAGTGGTGAACAAGTAACCTGCAGGGTTAGAGGGAGATAACTCATAATTACAAAAAAAGGCACTACTACGCAAGGAATGGAGTTCCTATACCACAGTGATTATAATAAAGTGTTCGGTTCGAAATTCCTAGCACCTGAAGAAGGCCGGAGCGTCCAAAGGCCGAACCGTCGTACAAATGGCAACAAAGATGAGGACAATAGTCCGAATGATGTAAATACTTGTAATTCTTCTTTGCACTTTATCGAGAATCAAAAGATCTATAGCAAACATACCATGCTAGATTTTGCAATAGTATTTAATGCATGTGTGAATAGTGTTCGGGAAAAAAAACCTTGTTATCGCCGATGTATGTATGATTTATTTTTCACTTTATTTATATCGAAAATAATAATGAAAAAGATTATGTTCAAGCAAGAGTTGATTGTCCTCAGGAAATCAGTTATGATGGATGACGACATCATATTGGGCGTCCACCATAACCAGTATTGGTTTTTGTTCCTTCTAATAAATCACTTGACGTGTAAATTCAGGCGTATTTAACTATTATGGGGAAATGCAAGACAGAATTGTTTTTCCCTCGCTAGGGTACATCCAATGATTGAAGCCTATCAGTGATTTCGGATATTTTAGAAGCACAAGATATTGGAATGGAAGTTTTTCTGGCAAAGCTTCCGTCTACATAAGAAGCAAAGAAGAATATATGTGTGTCTGTGAGCGTTTTTGTGAATATCAGCCAGTTAAGTGTCATACGTGATACACATTTTGGGCGATCATGTCCCGAAAGAGACATGACTGGCTGTACAGAAAATTATCGCGCAGTTGGTTGCCATTATATTCTGCTGTAGATTGGTTGCCAGCCAAGGCTACATAAACCAATCTGTCCTGTTATTTAACCCATAACTGGAGGGAAGAGACGATATTTCCCAAGGATATTTGCGCATAAGTGAATGCAAAAAATTCAACTGGAATTCGAACTCGACTCGTGGTGTTGGATGTGCGTTGTGGTGGATGTGCGTTGTGTTTCAGTGGATATCGGCTCGGAAAGAGAAATCGGGTATCCGAGATCGAATTCTGGTTGAATTCTTTCCATTCACTTACGTGCAAACACCCTTGGGAAATGTATTAATCCATCACTTACCTCCAGTTATGGAATAAATAACAGGACAGTTTGGGTTCTATAGTCGGTTAGTCTGACCGTAGTGATGAGCTGTGATACATCGAAACAGGCCTTTATACGGATGATTTTATATATATGTATATATATACATATATATATATAATCGTTTCGTCCCAAGCAAGGCAGAATGTCCCTTTTTTTTTAATCATACCACCCCGAGCAAGGCGGTAACGCCACTGAAGCGAAGGGGACTACGTAAGAGTGAAAAGATTGGAAAAGAGAAAGCCGGAAACCACATCCTAAGCAGGGAACAAGGGATGAGCCTCTTCACCTGTTCAATAGACGTGCGTGGAGTGTGAACCGGGCGATAGAAGAGTGAAAAGAATTGAAAAGAGAAAGCCGGAAACCACATCCTAAACAGGGAACAAGGGATGAGCCTCTTCACCTGTTCAATAGTAGAGAACTACAGCTGGAAAATAAAAAATGTACAGGTGATAGCGAAGAAAAAATAAGAGATGCATTGAACTCACGTAGATAAAAGACGGTAATCAAAAGAAGCAAACAAATGGAAGTAAGTTCTACAAACGGGAAGTGCGATAAAAGAAACTGTTGGAGTAAAAGAGACGGTTATATTTAGCTATTTCGATGTTAAAAGGCTGGGACCTTGATATCAATCTAGTAGCACGTGTTAATGCATGTGGTCGGAGTATGAGGGCAAAAAATTCGCCATAGCAGTTGCCATGAAAATACTGTAGAAAAGACAGAGGGAAGCGACATTACGTCGGTGAGAAAGTGACTGAAGGCGGGCTGCCAAGTCAGGATCCTTCTTTGGATTTTGTAGAAAAACTCAAGATGAATAGCAGGAGCACCCTACCAGATATGCAATACAGTATTCAATACACGCACCAATAGTAGATTTATAAATGTGCAAAATGGACTGCAACGAGACAAACCTCTTTCTCGACACAGTGTGCATACCTTCCTAGCAGTAGATACAGTTATTGATTCAATATAGGCATCCCATTTGAGGTCAATTAAGAAAGTGAAGCCAAGAATTTGCACTGTGTTGCTCTCTAGGAGACAGGCGTCATCCATTCTAATGGTAGTCAGGAATGATTCTCTGTAGTGGTTAAAGAAGAGCAGATTCGTTTTGGAAGCATTAAAATTTACAAGCCATATTTTGCCCCAATCAAAAAATCAGTTCAAAATGAATGATAATCCCTACTGATGGAAGGTAGAAAAGTTACTCTATCACGGTTAAAGGAAAGCAGCTTTGTTTTGAAAGCATTAAAATTTACAAGCCATTTTCTACCCAATTTAATCACATTTTACGAGTATTTTTGAAGTGCAATATCCACGTTTACTTTATCATTTTTTTAGTCTATCAACTGATATGTCGATATACGTTTATATGAATAAGTACAAAAGAAAAAGGTTTTGTCCTCCGAGAGACTTTATCAAAACAAACGCATGGATTTTATTTCGTAACAAAAATGTTATCAGCTCTTCAACTATTTTTTAAGTGCAGGGACGGCCATAAATATTTATCTGATTAGCAGGTTTGCCAAACAAACACGAATTGACACGATAATAAATGATTAGTAATTGATGTTCTTGGAGTTTGTTTTATGCAAATTGGTATTTTGATTATTTTAGTTTGTGATAAATTTACGTGTTCTATATTTTAAATAACATGACGTTTTTAATTTAACCGTTTTCTTTTCATCTTTTATAATTTCTGTAGTCATGAGTGTTGGCTTGAGAATGTAATAATTATTTCAGAAATGAAAATATTAGACAAAAATCTGCGACGCAAATTTACATTTGTATAAGATACGCTATTTTTTTAAGTAAGCTAATTTCTCTTTTAATTTTACATTTATATTTTGGTCAGCCTGTGAACTTTCCAACCAACCTTTACATATATATATATTGTTAGATCAATTTTTAATTTATATATATAAATTAAAAATTTAAATATATAAATATTTAATATTTATATATATAAATATTTAATATTTATATATATAAATTTTAATTTATATATA
Organism: Ascarosepion bandense; assembly: GCA_037127315.1. Lineage (NCBI taxonomy): Eukaryota > Metazoa > Mollusca > Cephalopoda > Sepiida > Sepiidae > Ascarosepion > Ascarosepion bandense. The sequence continues at coordinate 1,275,782 of JBBBDQ010001196.1, forward strand.
TATATATATATATATATATATATATATATATATATATATGTTGTTAGATCAATTTTTAATTTATAAAAATGTATCTTTCAAAATAAAATGTTTGGAATGTAGCGTTTGGTTTCCATATCCTTTTAGATTGTAGTATTGGTAACCTTAAGTGGGAAGAGTTTAAAATCTATCCGTAAAAAAAAAATATTTTTAAAGATTTTTAAGTGGCCTTAAATTTTTGATCGGGAGTTTACATGTATATATTTATTGAAATATATATATATTCAGGTGTGGATATCAATAAATATATACATGTACACTCCCGATCAAAAATTTAAGACCACTTAAAAATCTTTAAAAATATTTTTTTACGGATAGATTTTAAACTCCTCCCACTTAAGGATACCAATACTACAATCTAAAAGGATATTGAAACAAAACGCTACATTCTAAACATTCTATTTTGAAATATACACTTTTAAAAATTAAAAATTGATCTAACAATATATACCCCTGGTCTTATAATTTTGATCATGTATAAATCGCCTCATGATATAAAAATGTAAATTTCTAAATAAAATGTTTGAAATGTAGCTTTTTGTTTCTATAACCTTTTAGATTGTAGTATTGGTAACCTTAAGTGGGAGGAGTTTAAAATCTATCCATAAAAAAAAATTATTTTTAAAGATTTTTAAGAGGTCTTGAATTTTTGAGCGGGAGTGTATTTATATATTTGTATAGAGGACCCAAGGTTCACGATTTTGAGCTCCCTGGCATTTATTTTTTCATAAACAGTGCTCAATACAATAAATATTGTAGAGCATAATATAACCATATATTTATGAATTAAAAGTACATTGCATTTGTCCTTGTCTAAAATGTTATTTTTCTAGTATAAATTGTTATTTTCCGTTATTAGGTTGTTGTTTTTTAAATTTGTTAAATTTTTTAAATTATTATTATTGTGATTTTTTTATGATTTTTCACATTGTTCAAATAGCTGTAACTTAATTTAATAGTATTTTTATTAAAAATCTTACTTAATGGATTCTTTTCCGGAATGTGTTTCTTAATTAATTTCTCCTCCAATTTACTAATGCAAAAGCACTAGTAGGAACCCTATAAATTGCCCGTTAGAAAACAAATACCTAACGGAATCAATCATCTATCAATGTAAAATATCTTCAGAGGAAAACTCTCGTAATATAAAGATTTATCTAGCTAGTACTAAGCACTCTCTAAAAAACGGATTTATCAACTTCATTTAAGTACAGAAATAGAACATCCCTATCGAAATATCATTGGTACCTAAAGGAAACAAAAATAAAACACCCACATTAAGGTGGAAAATTCTAAAAGAACCTAAAACTTTAAGTCTTAAAAAGCCCATGCTCGTTGGGTCTATACGAAAAATTATATATTATTAAATCACTTAAGAATAAAAATCTATTAAATAAAAGTAATGAAATAAACATCTTATGTAGACATTGCAAAATATTCACATTAGAATATGGATAAAAAAAAAATTATATTAATTCAGATGCTTGTACTCAATAATTCGCTTAAGGAAAATAATAACTGACGAGATATTAGAATCGAACAAGTAAATTGGTATATAGAATTTTTTATAATAAATAAATAGATATTAGAAAGATGGGATAATGATAGCAGGAATTAAATTAGAATAAAAAATTAAAATGTTTATAAATTAAAGGTTTTGAAAAAATTAAAATTAAATACGTACTGATACGAAGAGTAACTTTACTCAAAATCTCCTTTAACTTCGAATCAAAATATAAAAACTTTTCTTTCTTTCTTCATGTCTTTTCTGTTTTCTATGAGATAAGGTCAAGATATGGAGAAAGCAGAATGGACATTTTTGGTACAAGAATGGATACATCAAAGGTAATAGAATATAATGAAAAGCAATAAAAATAGAAATAAAAAATAAAAACAAAACTAGGTTAAAAGTAGGTGGACACTTTGACTGTTAAGGATGAAAAAAAGAAAAAAGAAAGAAAAAAGAAAGTATGCATTCCCCCAAAAATAGAAACTACGGGCCAAATTTCAAAGTGAATTTTTACTCTGATTAGATAAAAGGAACAACACACACAAATTTTATATCTTTACACAGACATAAATAGCAAACCGAGCGTTTATTTTATTTAAATATAGATCATTTTCACAAGCAACATCCAACATAGGCTAATGACGAGATTCTATCTCGAAACATAAAAATTTCCATCTCGCAATATACTTTTAATTCATAATTATATATATATATATATATATATATATATATTTGTGTGTGTGTGTGTGTGTGTGTGTGTGTGTGTGTGTGTGTGTGTGTGTGGCGGGGTTAGCGTGTGTGCATATGTGCGTGCTTTAGATATTTTAAACTATTAACGTTGTGGCGGAGTAAATATCGGTTCGGCTCGAGAAATCGCAAAGCCGAGTTCGAATTCTAGTTAAATTTGTTGCATTCACTTATGCTCAAATGCACTAGAGAAAGGTATTAATCTGTCTCTTATCCCTCCAGCTATGGGTTAACTAACAGGATATATTAGGTTCTATAGCTTTGGTTGGCAACCAGTCTACAGCAGGAAGTAATTGGTGGAAATCCTCTGCCCAGTCACTCATGTATCTTTCGAGACATGGTCGCCCAAGCGTGTATCATATATAGCACTTAACTGACTGATAGTAGATGATAAATATTATGTGTTTGTTAAGATAATTAAGATATATATATACTCGCAAATTATGTAAATAAAATGATATATAAATATATATGTAAATTTTGTAAATGTAATTAGTGTTTCATCCTGTTTATAATGAGGGTGCATCTGGTTATGATGAAATAATTTAATGGCGTGTTTATTTTTGTTTGCATCAAGGAGATGGCATTGCGTCATATTTTTATAAATTTCGTTATGGTTAATTTTATTAGTTCGTTGAGGGAAGTTATTTTTGATTCCAGCCCGTTTAATGTAGCTTTGTGTTACGATATTAGCGTCGGACGAGCCCTCAATTTGTTATACATTAGCTTCGAACGAGCCCCCAAATGTGTTACGTGTTATGTGTAACAAAAGAAAAAAAATGATTGACCAAAACTCAGAGATAAAAATTACATACAAATATTTAATTTACAAAACACACCATTTATAAATACACAATTTTTGTTGCATTAAAAACAAGAAACATAGAGTTTACTATCGGCGAGTGTTTCGAGGAGAGAAGGGGAAGGTAAGGTGTTAAATAACCTTACCCAATTACGTTGGCGAAGAAGTTAAGTGCTATACTTTTTGGAAATTCTTAAATGAGTATATAAAGAATAATCATTGGCTTGGTCAATGAGAGAGTCAAAAATATGTATTTACCCATATAGTTCCATGAAGTTCTCTTTCAGGTTTTAGTTAGTCGGACTTTTCTATGAGATTCTTTTGGTTGGATATAAATCCTTGAATCAAAATCGGAGTTGATAATGTCAGCAAATCATTTTAACAACTTTTTCAAATTTTAGTCGATACGACTTTTCTATGAGATTCTTTCGGCTGGATATAGATCCTTGAATCAAAACCGGAGTTGATAACGTCAGCAAAACCTGGTAACAACTGACTCATCACTACCCAGAAGCTATTTTTATAGGGGCTATCACCTAATTTGCAGAATTCTAGAACCTTTCGAATTCTCTCGAATCTAATGGAACATTCTGGCATCTTCCAAAACGTTCTCTTCCTAATTTCCCTATTTTTACGACTGCTTTATGAATTAAAACTTTTTGGGAATAACACGTAGGACTCGATAGAATCCCCTATTACAACTTTTTAGACATTATATATATATATATAAATGCATCCTCGTAACATTAGTAACTTATAAAATCATATAATCAAATATAATGATATATATGTACGAGAACGAAATTACTTTGACCCACCGATCATGAATTTTTTTTTTCTAACAGTTATTTTCTATCTGTAAGGACATTCATTTATCTAAAGTAAAGAAGGTTTTCTGCTCCTGTAGTTTTTTTCATTTTTTAAAGAGGTTTGGTAAAATTATAGCTATTGGCAACGACCAATGCGTCAATGAAAGAGATTTTATTGTTAATATAAGGGAAATGATGGGAAAATGTTTGAGAAGGTTATTATATGTATATACACAACTAAATACAAAAACATTCTTTATAATAATAGAGAGGATATATAATCATCCGCAGACAGACCTGCTTCGCGCTACCACAGCTCATCAGAACGGTTAGATATTGGTTCTAGCCAGGATTGGAAACCGAACGAATTGACATCAATCGGCGATTTTACCTCTGAGCTATAGGCACTCGGTAGATGAAGGCGGACTTTCGCGTGTTATAAACAATGCAAACACACGCCAGTAACCGATAGTGTTCAAAATCATAACATAAATAAACGATGTGTAGATGCGTAGATGTGTGAGTAGCTGCTGTCTTTTTAAGTCTACCATTTCTCCGTAGTTCTCAATCGGCGTGCAAGAGCGTATATATATATATATATATTCACTGCTATATATATCGTAATCCACATACGAGCCTGCTTTGCTGTATCACAGCTCATCAGTGTGATAAGACAGCCACTTACTTCTAGCCGGCACCGAAACGAAGTGACTGACATGAAAGCTATAGGCGTATGGCATAGAGTGTAGGAAAATTTAGTGTGTTATATATACGCGGTGTATACACATGCCAGCAGCCGAGAGAACTCAAATCATAACTGAAGAGTATATATATATATATACACGACCGACCATAATTATTAGGCTAGCCAGTTTTTTAAAAGAAATGATGTATTTCATACTATGTTTAGAATTCATTGCCAAATGAAAATAGAATTTTTCTTTTGTTATTATTATTTTGCAAAATTTTACAAGGCAAGGAAGCAAAGATGAGCTCGTCCGAATCATCCTAAATTTTCTTCATTCTTTCATTGATGAAACTGCAGCATAGGCAATTATTAGATATTTATAAATTCATTTCATGCACATGTTATTATTTTACAATATTAACAAGAGAACCATTCTATTTTCATTTACAATTATTCACTTGGCAATAAATACTACGAAATAGTATGAAATACATAATTTTTTTTAAAACACTGAGGTGGCTTAATAATTATGGCCGGTAGTGTATATATCCCCTTTATTATAACAAAGACAGTTGCATCTGCGGATGACTATTTACGCTCTCACACCCTGATTTAGCACTCTGGAAGAATGGTAGACTTTGAAAAACAGTAGCTACTCTGGCATCTACGCATCGCTCATTCAGTAATGAATTGGAGCACTCTGGCTATTGGGCGTGTATAATGATAACATACACACTAAAATGTATGTATTCTTCTACCGAGCGCCCACAGATCAGAGGTAGAATCGTCGACTGACGCCAATTCGGTCGGGTTTCAACCCTGGGTGAAAAGCAATTGGAGTCTAACCGTACTGATGAGTTGTGATTCAGCGAAACAGATCTGTCTGCGGATGACTATATATATATACCTGTTGGTCTTTGGATTATTTTCTTTTGTTTTTCCTTGGGTCTTAATGTAAGATGCCTAATAATAGGTACATCAATACATATGTTGCCGTCCTTATAAATGCTAAGTCGATATAAATATTCTGCAGTCATCTTCGACGACAGGGGCCTACTCTCTCTCTCTCTCTCTCTCTCTCTCTCTCTTTATATATATATATATATATATATATATATATTTAAAGAGCCAATTTCCCTGACGAGCCATTAGGCGAAACCGTGGTCGGTTGTAGGTTCTTGCTTAGATTTTCTGTCTTTGTTTGCCCTACTTTCGTATTGAGCGCTTTGGTATTAGGGTTTTTGTTTTGTGTTTTTTTTTTCTTTCTTACGAGTGCTTGACTTTTTGTTCATGTACTTCGTTTGTTTCTTTTTTTGCTTCCCCTTTTTTTCCCCTCCGAGTTTGTTCTCGGTGGGTTGTACAAGTTGATTTAAATTATAGCTTGATAAATACTAGTTTTGGTAGAGTTAGTTATCTTACTATTGGTATTGTTGTTGCTATAGTTAATATTATTATTATTATTATATATATATATATATATATATATATATATATATATATATATATTGTCATCCGCAGACAGATCTATTTCGCCGTATCACAGCTCATCAGTACGGTTAGACTCCGATTGCTTTTTTACCCAGGATTGAAACCCGACCGAAATGGCGTCAGTCGGCGACTCTATATATTTACTTACCAAGAAGAATTCTACGGAAAAAACATATTACAAAGTGGGAAAGTTTTTGGGTGATGCGTTTTCTTCATAAGGACTTCATCAGACTGTATTTATGTTTACGCTAAAGAACGAAAGTTCTTCCACTTTGTCATTTTGCTTTCCTTTTAATATAAACCTTCTTGTAACATCATTAAGAAACATAAGGTAAAGGTTATGGCAGCATTCATGTTAAGCAAGGAGATTATCCAGATGAAATGAAGGAGATTCCGAAGTCGACTGGAAGCAGTGGTTCAAGGCGATTTTATTGACTAAATTTTATCTTCAGGATTTCAAAATAATTTTGCGAAATTTTGATAAAATATATCTGTTAAAATCAGATGTCAGTGTTATTTTCATATTTGCATAATTTAGACAACAATTTATCCATCGCACCCTCAAAATTGAATGATCATTGCATCACCGCATTGAATAATTTGAGCCCTGATGTAATTCAGGGATCGAATGAACTAATGAGCAGAATTCATCAGATGAATCCATACGATGATAGTCCAACCGCAGAGAATGATATCTTGTACCTGTGAATATGGTGAAGGACTTGTATCCATCCAATCCCGGCTGCAATTGTTCAAACTACGAGAAGTTGCATAAAATAATAACAATGTGTATTAAGTTCTTAAAGTCAATGTTATTTGTTTCATTCCATATATTTTTCTTTTTTTAAACACAGCATCTGAGTTAGAGATAGCTGAGATCGTTTGCACAGCTATTTTTGGGAGTCGATTTGCATATTTTCTCCTCAATCAGAACCCGTGTTAAAAATCGGATAATTCGATGTGAAAATGACTCTAATATGGTAAAAGTTATAAGTTGTTGTTTTAGTTTTTATGGCATATCAACCTCGGCGTGTCATTTATTGCCAATTAAATTCTATTTATTTATTGCTGGTAATACCCTTTTCTTTCAACAATTTATTGTTGTTGTGATATAAGTTTTGCGTGTAGTAATACTTTTCTCTTTTCGAGTATCAAGATTCATTGGGATTTGTTTTTAAGGGCAGGGTCCCCAACTCCTACCCTTGTTATTTAACCCATAACTGGAGGGAAGGGACGGATTAATACCTTTCCCAAGGGTAACAGTGCTTAAGTGAATGCAGGATGTTCAACTGGAATTCGAACTCGGCTCACCGATTTCTCTTTCCGAGCCGATATCCACTGCACCACAACGCACATCCGTCACTAAACGCTTACAGCACCTGGTATTCCCAAGCGGTCACCCATCTAAGTACTGACCAGGCTCAACGTTGCTTAACTTCGGTGATCGAGCGAGAACTGGTGTATTCAACGTGATATGGCCGTAAGCCTTAGTTATAAGTAGACAGCTTAATAAAAACACTCCACTTATAAGCTAGAAATTATTAAAAATTTAGAATAGTTTAAAATGGCCGAAGACAGTTCTTTAAATAGTTTAAAATGGCCGAAGACAATACTTTAATTGATTTGTTTAATATCATATCAACACATGGGTCGATTAATGCCGTAATTTAGTTATCTTGTGAACTTGAAAGTAATAAAAATGTTATTCTGCTTTCACAATTGAAAACATGGTAGACAATGCACAGCTTTTGTGTATATAAATGATTGGAAAATATTACTAGAGGCGGTGATGTGTGATTTAAGTTATAATTTTGTTGAAATTATATCATGGAATTTTTTTTATAATCGTGTCGCCCCAAGCAAGGCATTGTACGACCATTGTTGAGCAGGGTGTTACATAGGAGGTATGTTCTGAGAAAGAGTGACAGGTTACAGAGGGTGTCAGGAAGAGGGCATGAGAAGGATGAAAATACTGATGAGTGTGGAGTGGACGAAGAAAAGAGCATGAGAGAGAGCGAGAGCGAGAGAGAGAGATGATGCAAGTTAGTGAGATAGGAGATGACTATTGACTTTACAGTTGAATTCTTGAAGATTGTAGCTGTCAGGAAAGCAAGTAAACGGGAGGGAAAACCCATAGACGGGAAGTGCGACAAAAGAAGCTGATGGAGTAGAATTTGCATTAATATTTTATGGGTTTCTCAGTAAAAGGGTGGGTCCTATTTGCTAATCTTGTGGCTCGAGTAAATTCATATATAGGAGGCACCAGTGAGCTAAGTTCATCGAAGCAGAAGCCGTGAAAGTATTTGTAGAAGAGACACGGGAAGCCACATTGCGCCGGTGGGAAAGTGACTGTATCCGAGCTGCCAAGTCGGGATCGATCACATTACAGATTCTCCGTTGTATTTTGTCAAGGACCCCTAGGTGGAAAGCGGGAGCACCAGATCAGATATGGCAGCAGTATTCAATGCACGGGCGGATGATAGATTTATATACGTGCAAGATTATTTCAGACGGAAAAAATTCCTTGTCCTGCACAGAGTCTGCACATGTAAGTCTACGGGAGAGCGTGGTTGTAGTAAAACCAATATATGTACTAGGTTTTTGATTAGTATCAGAGATGCAATCTCTGAATGGGCATGTAAATTGGTACACTACATAGGATGTAGGTAATATCAGACAATTTTGGTCAACAATACGGTGATCCTTACTCATACACACAGTAAGAGGAACCTGCAGATATTGGAAGCCATGTACATCAAATCGAAACAACCAACACTCAATAAAATCAACTTTAAAACAGGAAATAGCATATTACATTGCATTTGACTTCATGGTTTTGTTGTCATTTCGCGCTATCCCGCGGTGTGACGTCATAAAACCGCATCGCAAAGTTAAGAACTGCGTTTATTATTTTTGGTAACTATTGCCGTTGCCAAGCGGAGTTTTATGTCAACACAAAATAAAATCGTCGATGATGGTGGATTTTATTTTATAATATTTCAGTTTAAACAACCTCTCTGAAGATGGCTCATGTGAGCCGAAAGCTTAGAAGAAAACCAATAAATAATTATCCAAATGTAGGAGAATTTTTGTCTTTATTTTCAACTGAAATTAAAGCAAAAATACGACGTTTACAACGGCTCATGATTAAACATAATAGACATTCATTGTCTCTTATATTTAACAGCATATGTTTAGAAAATTACTTGGTGCCTCGATATATATATATATAAAGATAGATGCATAGATACATACGTATATTTATATCTCCATATATTTAATATGTATGTTCCTGTTTATATATATATATATATATTAAGGGGCATAAGAAAAAAAATTAGAAAAATAGAAATATGCTAATATATATATATATAAATATGCTAATAAATATTTATATATATATATCGATTTAGCTCTGTTGAACGAGGTTCGAAATCGATTAGCTAGCCCGTTTTTCAATTTTGTTTTTTAATTATTATATTCATAATGATTGGTCATAAACATGAAAAAATTGTCTTTTGATGGCGGTTATGTTGTTTTCTACTGACAATTATATTTTCAAATATATATATATATATATATATATATATATATATATATATATATATGATAATAATAACTACTTAGACTCTGTAAGAATGCACTCCGCAAATTTATGCCAATATAAACTTTCGAAAAAACCATTAACAAACAGAACCTAAATCCGTTACAATCCGGCGTACTAAGTCGTCGGATAAATGGGGAGAAAAAAAAGAAACCAGCGGAACAAGAACAAACATTCAAGATTCCGCAGTAAAGAAAAAAAAACACAAACGGAACCAAACACAAGAAAAAAGTGCTCGATACGAAAGTACTAAAATACAAAAATACAATAGTAGACCAAAAACATGATCCGCAGTGTGAAACCGCGGTAGGTTTTGGCTCACTTATATATATATATATATATCGGAAGTAGTACTAATGGGTTAGGAGTCCATTGCTTGTAATGATTTACTTTATAAAGAGTTCTCAATACCTCGTAAGTACAATGAGTTTGTCTCTTTAAAAGACCAGATTCATTTTTTTTTAATCATCTCACCCAAGCAAGGCATTCCACTGCCACTATTGCGCATGGGGCTACATAGGGGAAGGTAAAGAGAAGGAGTGGTTAGACATAGGGAATGTCAGGAGGAAGGTGACAGATGAGTAAGGATACCGAGGATGAGGGTTGGGCAGATGGGAAGAGTGTTTGATAGAATAGGAGCAGGTTAGTGTGTTAGGAGGTGTCTGTTGACCTTACATTTATACTCCTGGAGATTGTAGCCGTCGGGGAAGCAATCGTGTGGAAGGGAATTCCACAGTCGGGAAGTGCGAGGAAAGAAACTGTTGGAGTAGAAGTTACGGTTGCATTTTATAGGTTTCACTGTAAAAGGGTGGGATCTAGTTGCTAATCTAGTATCTCGTTCAAATTCGTATTTAGCGGGCACCAGTGATCTAAGTTCATCGGACCAGAAGCCATGAAATATTTATAGAAGAGACACAGGGAAGCCACGTCGCGCCGGTGGGAGAGAGACTGCAGGCGACTTCATAGTTTTGTGAGGACCCTGTTATGATGGTCTCAATCGTAGGGCTGTTTGCCGTTAGATTCCGGTTTTTCTTGTTTATATAGAATATGGTGTGATTTTGTGTGAGTTGTATTGTTAGTAATTGGTTGGTTATTTTTTTTAATAACTAGAAAAACAAAGGTTTGCTTAATTTTTCTTAAAATAAAAAAAGGAAAAACACAAGTAAAGTCCACAAACACACATACAATAACAGCCAACCAGGACCTAGTAAAAATAAACCGTCACGCTGCAAAACATACCAAAATATTAAACAAAAGATCAAACCAATAAAAAAAGAGTTCAATCCAACAAAAGAGCCCAACCCATTTACGCATTCAGTGAAACTAAAAATAAACCAAAACCTACACGATGAAAATAAAGAAAAAAATTCAAACAATCATAAACAAAAGTAAAATAGAATAACCAAGGAGAGTGAGTGGGTTGTTCTCCAGAAGACTGACATCAGTCATGCTGATGGTGGGAAAATATTTCCCTATGGTGGTTAAACGGGGGCAGTTTTCTTTTGGAGGAATTAAAATTTGCAAGCCATTTCCTCCCCAGTTTAACACTGATTGGATGTCCGTTTAAGAGAAGCAGCTAGGTTTACTTTGTCAGCCTTACAAATATATATAGATATATATATATATATATATATATATATATATATATATATATATATATATCCACTCATTATGACTACGATATTTAAAAAACAGAATTGAAAAGCGGGCTAGCCAAGCGGTTTTGAACCTCGTTCAACAGAGCTAAATCGAGGTTAATAAAGAAATAAAACGGGAAATGGGCAATATGTAGGAAATAAAATTGGTAAGATAAAAATAGCTTGGAAGCCAAATATATATATATATATATATATATATATATATATATATATTAGCATATTTATATATATATATATTAGCATATTTCTAGTTTCCTATATTTTCTTATACCCCTCAATATATATATATATATATATATATATATATATATATTGCATATTTATATTTTTTCTATATTTTCTTATATCTCTCAATATACCTATATATATATATAAAATACACACACACACACACACACACACACAAACATATATATAGTGTAGGATATAAGAATGATACAAAAATTAAAAATATGCGGTTCATTTTTCATTCTGAAATTTCTTTCCTTTTTTTTTTTTTCACACTCAAAGAAGCCATATTTCGTGGTAAATTATACAGAATGCATTAAAAACTTTTCCAGTTTCACTTTTATTTTTTTGTAATCAAATATTGATTTTTCTATTCTTTAAAGTTTCAAATGTTGAATTGCCTTTGGCTAAATAACGCATACATCCACACACCTTTTTTCTCTCCCTAAACACAATGTATCATTGATGAAAGTTTCTGAGCGAAATCCTAAAAAAAAGAAACTCAAATTTTTAGATTCCCTTATTAATTTGAATATCTTTCACAATATTGATCGCATTCTGTTTATGCACCAGCGAAGAAAACTGGTTGAGTCTCTTGTCTGGGGTAATTATTGAATCACGTATATATTCCGGGTAGAGGGCGAGATTTTATGCTCAGTTTTTAAGCAGAAATTAAAAGGTAATTGGTTATTAAAAGGTATATGCATATATATATATATATCAGGAATTTTCGGTGACCGATTGAATTTTATTTTCTAGATAGCTAAAATTCAGGTAAAGAAATTCATTGGTTGGACTCTTTCCAGTATAGAAGGGTCATTCCTACTCAACCTCTTATTTGAATTATTTGTTTTAATCGTTTCACCTCAAGCAAGGTGGTACCGCCACTGATGTGCAGGGGGCTACATAAAAGAGTTAAAGTTTTAGACAAGGGGAGAGAGAAGAAAACAAAGACGAACCAGCTACAGGAAGTGAAAGACAAAGGGCAAGAGAAGGATGTAAACACAGAAGTGAAGACAGTTACGAAAGTAGAGAGAAAGAAAAAGAACAAGATACAAGGGGTGATGTGGAAAAAGTTAGGTAGATAAGAGTTGGGAATTGAGTTTGCATTTAAATTCTTGGAGGTTGTAGCCGTCAGGAAATATATAGAAGTAGGTTCCACAGGCGCGAAGCTCGAGAAAATAAGCTGATGGAGTAAAATTATCGTCTGCCGATGAGAAAGTGGCTGGAGTCGGGCTACCATATCGGGACGAATCACATTAGAGAATCCCCTTTGAAACTTGTCGAGAACACTGAGACGAACAGTAGGGGCACCTGACCAGATATGACAAAGGTATTCCATCCACGGTCGAATGGTTCATTTGTATATGTGCAAGATGGATTCAGGCGGAAAAAAACTTCCTGGCCCGACACAGTGACCCAAACTTACTAGCAGTGGATTTAGCTATTGATTCAATGTAAATGGTTCCAATGATAGAAAGGCAGAGAAAAGGAACGGTAAAAAAGTGAGGAGACACATTCAAAAAGAGTAGGAGTGTTAATGAGAAGTAAAAAGAGTGAAGGAGAGTTAACAAAAGCGATAAAGAATAAACCAGAAAGAGAGAGAATGGATGGGAAATAGAGAAGGCGAGTGAGAAGGAAGAGTGATATAAGAGGTGGGGTAGATAAAATGGGAGACAGAGAAGGAAGAGTATGTTATAGGTAAGTGGACCAAAGTTGGGAATCTGATAATACAAAAGAAAGAAAGAAAGAAATAAAGAAAAAAGAAAGAAAGAAACGGAGTTAAAGAGATAGCGAAAGAGTTTTAGAGAGATATAGAGAGTGAGAATGGGAAAGAAAGAGGAGGGAGAAAAGGTAAGGGTTGAGAGAGAGGAGTGAGTGTCAATAGAAAAATTGAAGGAGACAAGATGTTTCAGGGAGAGATATAGACAACGGGAATGAGAGAAGGAGAAAGGTAAGAAGAGTGACCAATAAAAAATTAAAGTTTATGAGAGATGGAGCGGGAAAGAGCGTTGCTCTTGTAAATTCTTGTGGAGGGCGTACCAGTGACCTAAGTTCTTCGGAGCAGGAATCATAAAAATACTAGTAGAATAGACAGAGGGAAGCCACAAGCTGCCGATGAGAAAGTGGCTAGAATCGGGCTGTCAGTAGGGACAAATCACATTACAGATTCTACTTTGGATCCTGTCGAGAACACTGAGACGAACAGCATGGGCGCCTGATCAGACATGACAACACTATTTCATGCACGGTCGAATGGATGATTTGTATATATGCAAAATGAATTCAGACGGAAAAAAAATTTCCTTGACCGACACAGTGACCCAAACTTCCAAGCATTGGATTTTTTTTTTAATCATTTCACCCCGAGCAAGGCGGAAACGCCACTGATGTGCAGGGGGCTACATAAATGTAAAAAGATTAATTAGAAAAGAGTGAGGAGTACAAACTAGTTAGAAAGGAACAATAGAAAGTTGAGAAAGCAGGTGCGATGACAGATACATAGGTGGAGAGAAAGGGAAGGTTATACGGGGGTGGGGAGAGAGCTAGAGTCCAGTGGTTAGTAGATGAGTATTGACTTTGCATTTAAATTTCTGGAGGTTGTAGCCGTTAGGAAAGCAAGAATACGGGAGTGAGTTCCACAGGCGGGAAATGTGAGACAAGAAGCTGCAGGAGTAGAATTGTCGTCTGCATTTGGCTAACCTGACTGTGAATGGGTGGGACCCAGTTGCCAGTCTGGTTGCACGAGTAAACACCTGTTGAGGGGGGCATCAGTGACTTAAGTTCGTCTGAGCAGAAGCCATGAAAGTATTTATAGAACAGACAAAGGGAGGCCACATTTCGACGATGGGGAAGTGGCTGCAGTCGAGCCGCCAGATCAGTACCTATCACATTACAGACTCTCCTTTGCAGCCTGTCAAGAACACTGAGGGGAACGACAGGGGCACCTGACCATAAATGGCAGCAGTACTCCATGCACGGACGGATGGTTGACTTGTATATATGCAGGATGGATTCAGGTGGAAAAAACATCCTGGATCGACATAGTGACCCAACCTTCTTAGCAGTAGATTTTACTATGGATTCAATATAGTGGTTCCATTTGAAGTCTGAGGACAGAGTAAGTCCGAGGAGGCGTAGTGTATTACTCTCCAAGAGAATCGCTTGGTCCATGCTTATGGGAGGCAGGAGAGGTTGCCTGTAATGGTTGACAGACAACAGCTTTGTCTTAGATGAATTGAAGTTGACAAGACACTTCTTGCCCCAGTTCACCACAGAGTGTAGATCCCGTTCAAGGTCAGCAGCGAGATTATGTCTGTCCGCCACGACAGGTTTCTTACTGGTGCGGGAGTATATTGTAGTGTCATCTGCGTAGATGCCTACTTGGAACTTGATCTCATCTGGGTGGTCGTTGATGAAAATAAGGAAGAGCGTCGGGCCCAGGATAGAGCCCTGTGGGACACTAGCATTCGTGCTGTAGGACGAAAAGGCACGCCCATTCAGAACGACCTTCAATTTGCAGTTATTTAAGAATGATTGGATTAGGTCAAGCAGGCGACCGGTAATACCATAACCGCATAGTTTGCATAGGAAGCCAGAGTGCCAAACCCTGTCAAAAGCCTTGGAGATGTCCAGAGCAACCGCGCGAGCCTCGTCAGACTCATCAAGGGCCTGTAGCACCGTTACGGTTGTTAGCAGGTCGCCCGTGGACCTGGCAAAGCGGAATCCATATTGCCTGTCGGAGAACAGTTTGTGGGCGGTGAGATGATGAACTATTTCAGCATTGATTATAGCCTCGAATACTTTCCCGAATATCGGTAGAAGACTGATTGGGCGATAGTTGGATGGGTCCGAGGGTTCACCACAATTCTTAAATACAGGAACGACTGAAGAGAACTTCCAGCATGCAGGAAAGCAGGAAGCAGAAAGGCAGTAGTTAAATAGTTTAGAGAGGACAGGGGAAAGTTCAGGAGCACACCTCTTAAGGACTATCACCGGGATTCCATCGTCTCCACACGCCTTATGGGGGTCGAGTTTTGAAATTACTCTGGATATTACTGTCGGGGTAATATATACGTCGTGCAGTTTGGCCTCAGTTCTAATAGTGAAGTCGGGTGGGTGCACTCCGGACGAGTCGAATGTGGAGTTGGATGAGAATCTGTGGGCAAAGCACTCAGCTTTGTCCGCAGATGACGTGAGAACCTCAGATTCATAGATTAAAGGAGGTATTGAGGATTTCCTATTGTTGAGCACTTGTTTACAAATCCTCCAATAGTCCTTGGAGCCGAACTTGCGGTCAGCTATGTGCTGTCACATTCTCTCAGCAAACAACTGTTTGGCGTTTAGCTATTGTTTCAATGTAATGGTTCCACTTGAGGTCGGAAGAGAGGCTAAGGCTGGGGAGCGACAGTGTATTGCTTTCAGAGAGATTTGCTTCCACATCTTGATCATGTCATCATTTTCATATTTTCATTACATGTGCTTTCCATGCTGGTTGTTGAAGGTCTTGGTAGTTCTCAACTGAAGTGGTTGCTGTTACTTCTTAAAGTTCTTTGTTCGCGACTATGTAGCATCAGTCCACAAATTTAAAAAAGAATATTTGCCAAAACCCTCAGGTTTTACTGATTCAAAGCCTTTTTTCACAATTGATCTTAGAAAGCGGTTCTTTGCAGCTATGTATTAATCCATGATTGAGAGAGAGGAAGAGAAGAAGATGCAGAAGTGAACAGAAAAGAGCATAATGAGAGTGATAGAAAGACAGAGAAAAGCAACAATAAAAAACAGAGAGGAAACAGATTCAAAACGAGTAGGAGTGTTAGTGAGAAGTAGAAAGAGTGAAGGAGAGTTAACGGAAGGGATAAAAAAAACAACAGAAAGGGTGAGAATGGATGGGAAATAGAGAAGGCGAGTGAGAAGAAAGAGAAGAACTGATATAGAAGGTGGGGTAGATAATATGGAAGAAATTGAGGGGAAAAAAGGGGAGAGACAGAGAGTATGTCAATGTAAGTAGACCAAAGTTGGGAATGTGATAATACAAAAGAAAGAAAGAAAGAAAGAAAGAAAGAAAGAAAGAAAGAAAGAAAGATACAAATCAACAGAGAGGGGGAAAAGATAAAGATAAAACAGCACTAAGGAAAGAGAAAAG